>JARUPY010000546.1:0-122753 GCA_029817715.1 Melastoma dodecandrum
GGTCATATGGTTTCGAACATTCTACTTTCAATTATCCTTCACTCTCGTTGGGATTAATAAAATGTATGAATCAATGGACCAGGACATGGAAACTTCTCTAGACTATTTATTTGGAGTTTTCTCGAAAGATCACAAAGTTGTCTCGTTTCCTCACCCTCAAACGGTAAGTCATTCCTGTAATTATCCCCCATAATCGATTGAATTTCGTTTAAATTTAATCGATACTAAGGCATTTGTACATCGCTATCACTTTCCTGTTGTTATGCATAAAAACAACAAATGGAATTCATCACCATAGGACATTCATTTTTAGACGTCATTGAAGATCATTATCAACGGGCCACAACAAAACTCCCCGGTATCTTCCGACATCACGGAAGATCGACATCAACGGGCCAAACTACACCCCGTAAGTCTCACTACGACTTACATTAGTTAATTTTAATTGTTTCAAAATATTTAATTAGAATTTTCTGACCACTACTGACATTCCAGTTTGAATTTGAATGAAAATCAATCGTGCTTCACAGGAGTTCGACAAAACGAATTTCGAAGACTAGAAAGCGTGCGAGGCATACTCATGATGGAAGCCACATCTCGAAAGCGACCTCAACTGTCGAGCCCGACCGATGTAAAGGGCTATCCCGGCGGGCATCTGGTACATGAGGGAAGTGCGGGCCTCCCGTTTTTTCATTATTTCCACATGTATCGGGCCGTGGGCCAATGTGCATAGGTTCACGGTCTCCATCCTTCCCCGCTCCCTTTGAACTAATTAATTGTTTGTGCTTATCCGCATGCCTTTAAGGCTCATAGGTTTATCCCTTGCATGTTATTCGTAAAAACAAATAAACATGAGTTCGGACCCAAAAAGCATGAATCGGGTTCAACTGTCCGTAAAATAGGGAGATTTGGGTCCAGGTGTGATGCCCGGATCGGGTCCAACACCCCGTTAACCAAAAGAAAACTTTTGGACGGCATACGCCACCTTTTCGAATGTTTAAATGTAAGAGTTAGTAATTAGGGATCCCCGAATCCTACTATGAGTTTTCCGACTTAGGACCAATTTTCAAAAATAAGTCGGTCGGCGGTTTCCGTATAGTTTCTCTAGGTTAAACAACAACAAACTTATTCACGGAGCCATTTTGGATGAGGAACTGGCGACACGTAGCCGATACTGATTTCTCCCGAAAATTCCTTCTTCGGAACATGCTCCGCCCTTTCGCTCGCCGCCTCTTAGGAAGAACAGAGACGGTTGGAGGTGACTCAAGCAGGGACCCAGGTTAGGAATCCAGGGAGGGATCACCCGATTCCCTTCCACAGCGTACGAGCGATTGTGTCCGTGAAGTCGACCGGTTGGGCTTTGAGGAGCGGGGGGCCCGGATTCTCGGGTCGCTCAATCCGCCGGCGCGCGTGCTAGGCTGGAAGGCGCGCGTTCAAAGATGGTATAAGGTTGTTTAAACTAAAAGACTCGAGTTGCATGAAAATTTCACAATCCAGCTTAGCTTCACCAAATCTATTATTCCCCCTCCCATCACCTGTAGCAAAAGTTACATTTTGCAGACATATCCATTTCGCATATCAATCTGGGCCTCATATGTTTTGGATTTTCCCTGGTCCTGTTTATATAGGCCTGTCCGAAACCCCACGTTTATTGTCCATTTACAAAAACTAAATAAATGCTTCAGAGTTATGATTGTGGGTGGACCCTTTCAATTATTCATCATACAGTATAATAGTTTTTTATTTAATCCTATTGTTTTTGCGTTTGGAACGACTTTATTCAAGTGTGGAACAACCCTACGTCTTCAAGAAGTTCATTTGGTCCACCGACATTCCTGATATTAATTAAATGGCCCTTTCCGTTTTGTCTCCTAGTTTAGCCTGATGTTATTGGCGATGTTGATTTCGTCCAGCCTCCTCACCTGCGCGATGCCAGGTTCGAAATTCGACTGACGGAGTATTGAATCGACGGCGCAAAGGCTTACGGTGAACGTTTCCTTTCCAGTCTCCGCGATGATCCTCGAAACATTATACTATTACTCAGCTTATATTTTTTTGTTATTCCCCGTGAATATTATAACTAAAAAAAGGCGGGTTACAAAATCCTTTGCTATTATGAGTTGTTGGCCTCGATAAAAAACACCGGGATGTTTAATTTCAAATTATATCCTATTGATCGCTGAAGCATGCCTGCAACTTGTGGAACTTGACATTATTCAAGTCCCACAATCCTGGCTTATTTATTATCATAGATTCTTTATATAATCCCGATAATTGCACAAAAAGTTCGTGTCACTGACCGACAGATGGATTGATAAAACCGTTTATCCATTGACGTCGTCCTCCTCAGTCAGGCAGGAGTTCGCGAGTGGCCCGATGCCCCAATCCAGAGACCGCTATAAATCGGAATGTGGGTGCACACTTGGTCTTTCTAGGTCCTGTTTTTAATGGTCGGGGAGCTCCACAAAAATATATATAATGCTAAGAGTTTTAAAGTCACCTTTCAGTGTTTCAAAACCGGAAGTCCAAAATGGATGACAGTGCGGGGATTCGAGTCAGCTGTTTCAAATGTGCCTATCTACGGGGCCACGTTTGGCTTTTTAATACATAAGACAAGAAACAACAACGAGAGGGTGATTGACAACGGAACCGTCCACGATCAAAAATAAGATGTGGAAAAAAAAAAACGCTAATTTTTTTAATATCATTCTCGTGTTTGAGTTGTAGAAAGCTAATGAGAGCCATGAACCCCAACTACAAACTGAGGAAAAAATAAATTTTTTTTTTTTATCTGAAAAAAAACGGAGAAATTTGGAAATTCCCAAAATCTTTCCTTCCTTTTGATCCTCTTCAAGGTTAACCTCGGAGTCAACTCCCTCCCCGCCTTCAGAAGGTTTCGTATACGCGTGGGAATAGGGCAAAAAGCGCAACTTCCAATTCGGAAAGAAGCTTTTTCGTTTTAGATACTCACCAATTGCTTAAATTTTTAGGTCAAATAATAATGTTTTTTTTAACGTGATATTCAATAAGCCTTTTCTTAAAACCAAGGTCCTCAAGAAGGGTGAAAAATATCAGTCCTCCTTTCATAAAATTATATAAACAAAAGCCAAGGACGGTAAAATATCTACAGGCACATGATCCATCAAGCGAGTCGCCTTGGTTCCATCGAAATCCCACAGAGTAAACTTATTTATACTGCACGGGTTCACGAAAAAATCAAGAGGCGGATCCTTGCCGGACGTGCCGTCCGGGCGGCTAACCGAGAAACCGATAGGTCTCGAGAGTGGAGTAGAATGAATATGTTAAGTGGTCGGCCTGGGACCGCAATATTTTGATTATTATATCGTGCGCATGTTCCACAAACATTGACCCATGACTTTGGACACTTCTTTCAGTTTTAGAAATTCGCGAGCATTAATAGAGAAAATTCTAGGGGCCATTTTTTTGTTTTAATTATGTATTGTATTATAAGTCTGATTATTTTGTTTTCTAATGTTTTGCATAAGGCAGAACGTTCAAATTACCTTCTATTGATTAAGCCTAGGCTATTTTGTATAAACAGGGACCATTTCCATCCACGCTTCTCAAGCACTTTTTTTATCCTTGTGTATTATATTCCAGAGCCGCGTGAGCCGATGAGCTTGTATTCTTTCGTTTCGTTTTGAGTTAGTCCTCACACGAGGGACGTTAGCCCCGCAGAATGCTGCAATCGTTGGTGAAATCTTCTGGGAGGGTGACTCGGGGGGCCCACGAGGGACTTCAGTTGGAAGCTGCAGGAGACGTTGGTGGACGGCGTGCGGCAGGTTGCTGTGCGGTGGCACAGCATGCAGTGGGGCAACGGAGAGAAGGGCAGATACCTCCTAGTAGAGTACGAGAAGGGTTTGACGGGACTAACCAGCTCATTCGTGTGGGTGTAACGTTTCTGTGGTGTAACGTTCTGCGTGTGCACGAAGTGATAAATCTTGGAGGCAAGGGGGGTTCTGTGTCTTGTCTTAGCCGTAGTCTCGGAGGCGACTACGTAGGAAGAACCTTGGGCAAGGGTTTTGTGTTTTGCTCAAGTCGAGATCTTCGAGGGAGGAATCATACAGCAAGGGACATGTCGCAGGCTGGGTGGCCGTGCAGGTGGAGACGCCGTCGGAATGAAAGATTCCTGGAGGAGGTCCACGACAGGTTGCTGTGCTAGAGAACCACTAACCTGAGGGAAAACGTCCGACTAGAAAGGTTACCTTTGTTAGTTACTGTAGTACAGAACCCATAACCTTTCCCGGTGTGGCCGTGAAAATTAGTCCCATATCCGATACAGAAACCTTCTTGGTGTGTAAGGATGATCTGACATTTTTGGTTACAGAACCTTACGGTCTGTGCCATAGGGAAAGTTTGACATCTTTGGTACAGAACCTTACGGTCTATGCTTTTCGAAAATCAGTCACTCTGTTGTACAGAACCTTTTTTACGGTCCTGTGCTGTAGAAGTGTTGACATCCTTCGATACAGAAACAATTACGGTAATGTGCTGTGTAAACCAGGGAGTCATTCCTCTGGTTATCAGGAACCTTTTATGGTTTGTGTTGTTTTATAGAGAGGTTGTCATATTTGGTATAGAATCTTTTGATCTGTGTTATAGAGGGTGGCTTGACATAATTTCGGTAAACAGAACTCTTCTGAATCTGTGCTGTTGCAAAGGTACTCACTCTAGTAAGCAAAAAGAACCTTCTGCGTCTGTGCTTGGCCACTCCAGTCTTTCCTGTGATGTCAATAACCTTACTGGTCTGTACTCTTAAAAGGTCTATTATTGATCAAACTTTGTAATTGATATACGAAGTTAAGTCTCCAGTGAAAAGCCATCCAAAATTCTGGGTGAAGAGTAGATGTTAAGCCAATGTGCTGAACCAAGCTATAAAAAAGCCTTGTGGTTCCATCGAAACCAAATCGCAACCACATTCTAACGTTCTTGTCTTACAGAAACCCTCTCTAATGGTTTCAGTTTTACAAAAGCTTTCTTCCACTCTGCGGGGTTTGGTTGAAAATTGAGTATAAAAATCCTTAATTGGACCTTTAACACTAATTCAACTCCCCCTCTTTAGTGTAACAAGCTCGAATCGAATTTTTACCGAAGCCAGCTCCACTAAGCCCGCTCGGTTCGTTTTCATCCATAATCTTGAATGCGTTACAAGAAAATGGAAAAGTGTGTAAGAAGCTTTCGGATGTGCTGTCATTTCTCGTCACTACTGTCCCCAATCAACCAGCGATACTTGGACAAAATCCATAAAATATATGATGATACCTGACCATTTGAATTCATAAATCTTAACTAATTTATAATGATTAGATTATAAACCTTTTGGACCATAGTGAGAGCGGTGACAAAAATGTTTCCGGACGGACTGAGGCAGTCCCACTAGAATCTTATCTTGGCCTTTTCTTCATGTTACATATGTTAAGTATTTCATTTCATTCTTCAAAGTTATGTAAATTGCCAAAAAGGACATCTAAAAGTAATGTAACAATTCAACTTGATTAAAATCCCTGATCAAACATTGGTTTATTTTCCGTTTTTTCGTTTTCTCTGTTTTTGATAAAACTAAAAAATGTAAATTAGAATACTTATTTTATTTTTCCCTAAAAAAAAAAAAACGGAAAAACATTGAAACTAGAGTTTTTCTCCTACCGAACATAGCCTTAAGATTCACCAACTACACAACAACATTTGACTAACGATCCGAGCAGCCGAGACGGGGTGCTCACCGATTTGGTTTTGCGGATTACTCGTACTAAAGATGAAATAACTATCATGGACCTGACAGGGAGAAACCTTGATGCGCCGAAAACCAAACGAGTATCAAAGTAATTTAGACATCGATCGGTGGGTGGGAGCCCACACCACTTTTTTAATATTGATGTGAAGATAGTTGATGTTAAGGAGCAGTTTGTCGGGAAAGTTGGTTCGACGTTTGTGTCTTAATTTTCACGAGTGAGCTTGGCCCCCCCTGTATATATAACTAAGAAGGGGTGAATTATTGTATAAATTCTCAATTGAGGATTTTTAATTTTTTTGTCGAAGTAAACAACCCCCCGCAGCGAAAGTGAAGTTTCTATAAAACAAGAACCGTTAGGTGACAGGTTTCTGTAAGACAGAACACGTTAAACGAAAGTGAGTTGTACAATTAGTTTTGATGCAACACACAAAGACTTTTTATAAGTGGGTTCAACAAACTTGCTTTCGGTCCACTCTTTCACCCAGAATTATGGATTGGATATTCACTCAGACTTAACTTCGTAACAATTACAGAAGATGATTTCAATAATAGACCTTTTATAGCACTAGAACCAGAAAGTATTCTTTTCTTCTGTACCACTGAAGACTGAGTGGCAAAAGACACATTACCAGAAGGTTTTGTACTATAGTGAGTAAGTTGCACAACACAGAGAAGAAGGTTCTGTACCAAATGTGTCAACCCTCTATAGCACAGATCAATAGATTCTGTACCAAATGTGTCAACCCTCTACAGCATAGACCTAAGAGGTTATGTACCAGAGTTGACTTGATTTTAAGATGACTTGATTTTATAGCACAGACCGAAATGTTCTGTACCAAAGATGTCATTCCTCTACAGATCAGAAGGTTCTGTATCAGAAATGACTAATTTCACAGCACAAGACCTAAAAGATTCTGTACTAAAATATGTCAACCTTCTACTGCACAGACCGTAAGGTTCTGTAGCAAAGGTGATTGGATTTTCAAAGCAACAAACCGTAAGGTTCTGTACTGCAATGACTAGCAAATGTAACCGGTTTGTCGGACGTTTTCCTCAGGCGGTGTCCTCTCATGCACCGCTACCTGCCGTGACTTCCTCCGAGAATTTTCATTCCGGCAGCGTCTCCCACTGCACAGCACCCAGCTGTGACTTTCCTTGCGCGATCCCTCGAGATCTCGACTGAACAAACACAAAGCCAATGCCCAAGGCTAACCTGCACACAGAACACTATACCATATAAGCTGATTAGTCCCTCACCTTCTGTGCTCCCGGGATTCTGCTCTTCTCTTTGGCCCACTGCACGTTAGCCACACAGCCTCTAGCCTTCCCACCAACGCCTCTTGCTGCTTCCAACCGTGTCCCTCGTGACCCCCGAGTCATTTCTCCCAGAAGATTTCACCAACGATGTAGCCTTCTGTAGCAAGCGCTCCTCGTGTGACTAACTCAAACTCAAACGAACATGATATAAGCTCTCAGGCGCACGCTCTTAGAAATAATGAAAAAGTTACCCTACAGATTCGTGGCTGAGTGCCTTTATTTATACAAGAATTGTTCTAAGTGAAAGAATAAAGAATTGCACGATCAACCTTATGCAAAAACAAGGAAACCGAACAATCAGATAAAATAAAATAAATAATTAACAAAAACGTCACTCCCATGCAATATATACGTTTAGGTAATCAAATCATATCAATTAAGATTTAGATATGATAGAATTCCCATTTATACTGCGCTACAGAAGGTTCTGACTAGCAACCTTCTGTAAATGGAAATAATCAAATATTAACTTCCATATGAGTTAAAACCGAAATCATTATGTTTCAGCACACTCAAATGAATGTATCTAGACAGATGATAATGATTGACATCCCAAATAACGGTCATATGATGGTCGTATAACACCACAAAAGGTTGTAGACAACCTTTACAAAACCTTTCCATATATAGAAGATTATATTTCCTTCTATAGGAAATATTATCCCTAATGGGGTTATTTAGAAACGTAATCTATTTAATTTAAATTAGACTAATGTCTTGATCAAATCATTTTTATTTTATAATTAAATAATCATTAAACAATCATTTAATCACAAAAATATTTCTTACAACAAGTCATCGATATGAGAAGCTTCTGTAGAATAGATGTTTGATTTCTATTATACAGAAGGTCAAGGTTCTTCATCATAAACCTTATATTCAACACTCCCGTCGGAGAAGTGGAAGAACTCGGTCAAAACAAACTTGCTCTTGACTTTTGATTTGATGATCAAAACAAAGATTAGGTGTCCACTTCCTATGTCTATAAACGCACTTTCTTTTTTTTTTTCATTTTGGCACGGTTGACTCGGGGTCAACTCCCATCTAAGGCTTATTTCATTTGTTCTTACTTAATTGTCAGGACTGACACTCAGTAGCATTGCATTATTGGGTATGAATACCAAGACAGCTCTCTCGCACTAGTGTTTGGTCCATGTCCTCATTACATTATTTTATCATTAACTTTAAACTGTTACATGTAACTGTTACATGTGATGGACAACATTCCACAACACTGGCCCGTGACTTTGGACTCTTCCTTTTCGTGGTGGCAGGCAAAATTTTTTGTTATTTGAAAATAATGGGGTAAATGGAAGGAGTAGGAGAAGAAGCTTCGGATGTGGTTGCTGTCTGTCATTTCTTGTCACGTTCCCGAATCGAACGTGAATCGGGGATAAAGTGGGGTGGGATGAGTCATTTGTTATTTTGATGCAAAATGCAACATATTCCTCCTTTCTTGCCAAAAATGCATACGAACACATTGTCCATGTCCGTATTTGATTTGGTCCTCTCAAATAATATTTTAAAATTAATTGGAGTCGGAAAAACTCAAGGCGACAACAATTTGTTGGGATTGGGAGTGGGATGACTGATCATAACACTAAGGAAAATAGAATGAACGGTGGACTGGCTATAATGTATACTCGGTAACATTTTTCGAGGGTTGTCGCAAGCTGGGGTGAAAACGAATCTAGTCGCTCGCAAGCTTGCTCGGTCAAAATTTCGGTTCGAGCTCGACTTTGACTGAGCTCGAGCCGAAATACTGACAGCTCGATGGTTCGCGAACCTAATATTATATAATAAATATTAATAATTTATCAATAAAATTAAATAAAAATAATAATAAAATTTAATAAAATCGAACCTACATTCGAGCCTTTCTAGCCGAGCTCGAGTTCCTCCATAATTGGACCGAGCCGAACTCGAACTCTAATTATTTGAGTTCGATCGAGTTCGAGTCGAGCTCGAGCTCGAGCTGTTCCTAATCGAATCGAGCTCGAGCTTAAGAGTATTCGGTCTCGGCTCGGCTCGTTTTCAGCCCTAGTCGTATGGACGACGGGATAACTCAGGTCCGTTGAGACTCTCAGGACGCAAAAACATGAAATCACCCAGATGAATCCTCAGTATCCTTACTCTCGAGGGCGTTTCCATTTAAACACGATGCATTTTAATTCATGCATGCACGGTTATGTCCTAAACTTTTTTTTTTGTTGGTACAGAAATTAACGGGGTAATAATAATATTCCCAAGGTACATGAGTTACGATTGAAAGACAGATGTGGGTCGTGGTTTCCCAACACCAATAATATTCGCCGTTCAAAACATTCATTCCCCCCAAGTCAAACCAAGTGAAATTACATTTTAAAAGTATTAAATTATAAATGATATTTTATTAATATTTATATATCGGGACAAATCGTATTTATTTGTGGTAGGCAACATACGGAAAAGTGCTGCCCTTTGTCTTCCCTCCCCACTTCCTAAAGCCATACGCTCAAAATTTTCAGCATAAATAGGCGACGCCCCTCATTCAGTCTTCAGAATCATACATCAAACAGACAACGAAAGCTCTTACACAAATTAACCTCTGCGCCCGAAACATCCTCTCCTTCTCCTTCCTACACAAAAACAACCCAGGACCCCATGAGGATGACCACGGGCAACGTGCTCTCCTTCCTGATCCTCGCGATGGCGATGGCAGCGGCACCCAGCGACGGCCGCCTTCAGCCCGAGGCCGTGACCCGTGCTCTCATCGCCGCGAAAGGGACGAAATGGGCCGTCCTGGTGGCGGGATCGTCCGGCTACGAGAATTTCCGGCATCAGGTAAAAGTTATTTTCCTTTCAACGGACGAGAATGGTTTCATATTATTGTTGTTGCTGCTGCTGTTGTTGTCATAAATCGTTCTTTTCAATCTTAAATTATCCTTTTTCGGGCGAAAAGCATCAATCATGCACTCATAAGTACGTTTGGACAAATAGGGAAATCGGTCCCACTCCCGAGATATAGCAAATCGTGCAAATTTACTTAGCAATGATCGATGCATGCTTAAGCTGAAACGGGACCTTAACCACGTCCTTGGTTTCATGATTGGATTACTCTCTTCGGCAGGCCGACGTCTGCCATGCGTACCAGATACTCAAGAAGAATGGGATGAAGGACGAGAACATCATCGTATTCATGTACGACGACATCGCAAACAACGAAGAGAACCCGACTCCTGGCATCATCATAAACAAGCCCGGAGGTGGCGACGTCTACAAAGGAGTTCCCAAGGTATGTACTAGTAAAGTGCATGCATTTTCCTTAAAGATAATCAGAGGCAAAGTTGTCATTTCAAGTCCTAGATGTTGATGTTTGAATTCAGTGTGAATTAAGTCAACTGCTAATTAATGGAAAGCGTTGTTGGTTGATCGATGCTGAATGAAGTCAAATGCTTTGGAATGGAATGGACCAAGATCGTCATCCCTGTCGTTGTCTTAATTTCGGCTTCACAGGACTATACCGGCAAATCAGTTACAGCCGCGAACTTGTATGCGGTTCTGCTTGGAAACAAGACGGCCCTCAGAGGTGGTAGTGGGAAGGTCCTCAACAGTGGCCCGAATGACAACGTCTTCGTATTCTACACCGATCACGGCAGTCCTGGTCTCATAGGTATATATTGTGTATGCACTTCGTAAGTGGTGGACAATCAGGATACGTTCTAAACCCTGTTCTATCCATCCTTGAATCAGGGATGCCGGTAGGTGATGACGTGCATGCCAAGGACCTCATAAAGGTTCTGAAGACGATGGCAGCAAAGAAAGAGTTTCAAGAACATGGTCATATATGTGGAGGCTTGTGAGGGCAGGGAGCCTGTTCCAGGGGCTGCTCCCAAACAACATCAACATATACGCCACCACGGCCTCAAACCCCGAAGAGAGCAGTTATGGGTACTACTGCCCTGGAGACGATCCTCACCCCGACGTGAGCAAGTACGCCACGTGCCTCGGCGACCTGTACAGCATATCCTGGATGGAGGATTGGTAATGAACTTGTCAAGATATCCAAATTATCACCCGATTAAACATAGAATTAGGAACTAATTGTGTGTTTCCTTGTTGAGAGCAGCGATGTAAAGGACTTGAGAAGCGAGACGTTGAAGCAGCAATACAATTTGGTGAAGAAGAGGACGAGCTTGTCGCATGTTATGCAGTATGGTTACACGGGCTTGACTTCAGATTTCTTGTCTACTTACATGGGTGAGGGTAACAGAAAGGTCTCCTCCGCAATTGATTCGGTCCAAGAAGCAGCATCATCTTTGCCCGCAACCTCTGGGTTGGTCGTCAGCCAGAGAGATGCTGACTTGATCTATTACCAACACAAGGTAGTAATGGCTATGGTAAGCTGAAGAAGCAGGGTTCAGATTCAGGCTTCAATCCTGACATCATGGCGTTCCTTCTGTTTTGTAGGTGAAGAATGCCCCGGCAGGGTCCTGTGCAGAGTGTAGAAGCACAAAAGAGGCTGAGCGCCGAGATCTCCAAGCGACAGAAGGAAGACAGCAACATCAACGTCATCGTCAAGCTCTTGTTGGGCGACGCCAAGAGCTCGTCAGCATTCAACGCCGTCAGGCCAGTGGGACAGGCGCTAGTCGACGACTGGGATTGCTTCAAGTCTCTTGTAAGCCTCTCCCCTGCTGCTTGGAACCATGCATCAGTTTCAGAACAGAGAGTTTTCTCACTGGGAGTTTGTACTTGTTTCCTGTTTTAGGTGAACATATACCAGCAAAGGTGGCGGGCGGCTGTCGACCTATGGGAAGAAGTACACAGGGGTGATGGCAAACCTGTGCAATGCTGGGGTGAAGAAGGAGCAGTTTGACAAGGCAGCTCTCCAGGCATGCTCGGTCGCTCCCTAGGAAGCGGCACGAATATCTCGCCCAAAGGACATCATGCTATACAGAATAAAGGGTGGTGGAAACTTGATGTTGCAAGAAAAATAGGAAGAAAGAAAGGGGCTCATGGGGTGTGGGGGATCAAAACACCATGATGTAGCGAAACATCACTTGAGCAACTCTTACTAAATGAAGGAACTTCACTAATTGGGCCTAGCCTTCTTACATGGGCATGTCCGATCCAAATCCCGTTCGTTCTTCCATTCGATTGCTCTCATTGGCTTTTCCGGTAAAGAATGGGATGAAGGACGAGAATATCATCGTATTCACGTACGACTATATCGTGAACAAACCCTACTCCCGGCATCATCATCAACAACTACAAAGGAATTCCCAAGGTATATATTTGTTGGGATAGTCTCACACCGGATAGAAAATGCCTGGGCCAACACCTTAAATAGAGTTAGGACCCTTCACCTAATTGCTAGTTTTTAGGTGAAGGAGAACTCGACACGATTTTTAATATGGTATCAGAGCCAGATTCGTCTCGCGGACAAAGATTTCGAACGAGGGCGCCCGTAGAAAAGGCCTGGGCCAACACCTTAAATAGAGTTGGGACCCTTTCAACTGACTGTGTTGTCTTTGACGTTGTCTTAATTTTGGCTTTGAAGGAAGGTCCTCAACAGTGGCCCAAACAACAATGTGTTTGTATTCTACACTTATCACGAAAATACCAGGATCAAGCCATAAAAATCAAGAGCCTTAAAGAGGAATATAGGTTATATAACCGAGGCTTCTGACTGGAGCCGGATGCTGGTCGAGACAGTCGACTCGCATGTGAGCAAGAATCCCGAGACGGAATCCCCGAGCAAGCGCCATCCTAGCCCAGAAAAGGCTACCATGCTCTCTCGTGAATTGCAGGTAGCAATTGGGACGCCCTGAAAGAAGGATTGTCGATTCTTGGTCCGAGAGCAAAAAGCACAGGAATGCGGAGATCTCCGAGAGGCAGAAGCAACAAAGAAACATTGACTGTGGGTTTGATTTCTAGATGGGCCTCGAGCTCCATTCCAAGCCTTCTTGGTTTAGGCATGTCCAATCCAAATCCCATTCGTCCTCCTGGCATGATTGCTGTCATAGACTCTTGCCCGGTAATTCCCATCGCCTCCTAATCAATCATCTAAAAATTCTCATTTCCAGAAGTCCCTTGTCAGATAATAGAAAGCGATTGGTGCATTTTAGTTGAACGAGTTAGTTAAGCTTTGGTTAAGGCTCCCTTTGATTCCTCGGACAAGTGCAAGAGTTGAATTATAATTAAGAACAAATACGGGGGGATGGCTCCCTTGGATGTGTCCCCGATCCTTCTTTTTCGCTTTGCCTTTGGGAACGAGAAATTGATGTGACACTGACAACCAAACAGGTGCCGAGAATCAAAATGTTGGTTTGGTTGGTACCCACTAACCTTTTGATCTTAGCGGAATTGAATGGACATTCCCGTGATCTCATTAGGTCATAATCATTGTTATATTCTCATTTACTTGGAAGATCAAAATCACCCAAATAATTCACTGTTTTATCAATCATGTTGGCCTTTTCACTCCAAGTAAAATGTTCCTAAAACTAACAACTTGCAAAATTTTCTCACTAAACTAATCAAACTTGCACTTTTGAAAGAACTTATCTAAGTCAGTGAGCTTAACTCGAATCTGAAACTTTTGGGAGTTATTACACTGTCCTATGGAGCTAAATCTCATTACACCAATCTTTCTTCATCTGCTTATGTCTGAAGGCCGACCGAATCTCGTCGAATAAAAAAGCCCCTTCAATTTCTTCCCTCCCATCTCCGAAAGCTGAGAAACCCACAAACCCTACTAGTGACCCAAACCCACTTGCAAATCACCACCCCCTTTCGATCCCTCCCCGCCTCAAGATCCAAACTTGACGCATGCTTCGAGCTCCCCCGGAGCCGGAACTGAGATGGGTCGTCGTCTTCCAGCGAAAGTCTCCCCGTCCCTGCTCTCATTGCTCCTGTTCTTGGCCGCTGGAGACTTCGTCGCCCCCGCGGCGGACTTCATGACCCTCGTTTACAAGGGCTGCGCCAGCCAGTCCTTCGTAGATCCGACCGGCGTGTACTCACAGGCTCTCTCTGCCCTTTTCGGCTCCCTTGTCTCCCAGTCGACCAAGGCGAAGTTCTACCAGACTACTTCCGGCACCGGCCAGACCTCAATCACCGGACTGTTTCAATGCAGGGGAGACTTGTCCGCTTCTGACTGCTACAACTGCGTGAGCGGGCTTCCGATACTCTCGGACAAGCTTTGTGGCCGGACGATCGCAGCACGGGTCCAGCTATATGGTTGCTACATGCTGTACCAGGTGGCGGGGTTCGCTGACGTCTCTGGGATGGAGATGTTGTACAAGACCTGCGGCGGAAGTAATATTGCGGGGAGTGGATTTGAGGAGAAGAGGGATACCGCATTCTCGGTGCTGGAAAGCGGGGTCGTGAATGGCCATGGGTTCTACGCTGGGAGCTACCAGTCGGTGTACATGCTCGGGCAGTGCGAGGGAGACGTTGGGGACAGCGATTGTGGGGCGTGCGTGAAGACTGCAGAGCAGAAGGCTCAGGTTGAATGTGGGAATGCCATAAGTGGACAGGTCTATCTTCACAAGTGCTTCATCAGTTACAGTTATTACCCCAATGGGGTTCCACAAAGGCAGACCTCGTCGCCCTATTCCTCATCACCCTATACCTCGTCCTCATCGTCCGGGGGTGGAGGTACGCCTTGCCTGTAGTAACCAACATTCTTGGGGAAATGATTCTTGTAAATGATCAATCATGTCGGGGATTGCCTTGCCCCTGCATTGTTAGAAGATTAGGCTGTCTTCCCTTGTCGGAGATTATTAGATTCAATTGAGGTTGTTGTGTTGTGTTGTATTGGATTGATGGTGCGGCAGGATCAGGTTCAAACACGGGGAAAACAGTGGCTATCATATTAGGGGGAGCAGCTGGTGTTGGTTTCTTGGTGAT
Organism: Melastoma dodecandrum; assembly: GCA_029817715.1. Taxonomy (NCBI): domain Eukaryota; kingdom Viridiplantae; phylum Streptophyta; class Magnoliopsida; order Myrtales; family Melastomataceae; genus Melastoma; species Melastoma dodecandrum. The sequence goes on from JARUPY010000546.1 coordinate 14,963, forward strand.
CTTCTTGTTGTTTGCTAGGGGCCTGACAAAGAAGAAAGACGGTAAATATTATTTAACTTCAGTCAAATGCCCAATGCTTTTAACAAGTCTGCAACTTTCTTTCAATGAGCTCTGGTGGTGGCCCATTTGAACTCGCTCACTTAACTGATACTAATTGACCGTTGGTTGTGTTGTTTGCAGATTTTTGATAGGTAGGTGGGGTGGTAAAGTCATTGTATTGAAGAGTCATGCCAAGCTAGGTTCCTTTGTTAAAGGGGATTCTTCCTCGATGAAGAAATCAGAAATTTCCTTATCGTATTTCCGAACGGCACTGAGTTGAGAAGATCATATCAAATGCATCTGGTTTCAAACAAAGGCGAATAATGCAAAAGTTCATATCGGTTATTACAGCAAGGACTGCAAGCCTTCCCCAAAACAAGGTTCTACAACCCCCTCCAATTTTGGTTTTTCTTCTAGGAGAGTGTAGCTTCTTAAATTTCCTATTACTATCATGTACTTTGATCACTACATGATCCCCCCCCCTTCCCCCACCTTAATCGGAGCCAAGTATATATAATATGTTTAGTTTATTTGGCTCTTCTTTCCTTCCATGACTTGTTTACATGGAGAAATACACAAAATGTTCGAAAATCTTTGACTAAAGTTTAACTGATTTCCCTAACATGAGCCCTTAGTTGTATTGAGGACATAGCTTGTTACTTCTGCTTTTATACTTTTGATGCAAACTAGGGATTAAATGTTTCTGCTTGTGTACCTAACTGTTATTGCCAGCTTTTGCCTTGACTTGTCAGCTGAGTTTAATCCCTACATATTCTCCATGACTTGTTCAAGTAGTGTCAATTCTTGCTGGCATGTGGCTTTTTCGATTGGTAAGTCTTGTGATGTGAAAAGGCCCCTGCGGCTTCATTTTCTCGCAAGCAATGGAAAGCAAGGACAACCATTGATGCAAGTGAAAGTCTAAATTAGTACATGGCATTTGGAAAGGGTTGGCTTCGTGGCGACTGAGTCAGATTAAGTCTATAGATAATACTCATGACCCAAGGTCGTCAAGGCATCAAATGTTGCCTGGGTTTCCTCCTGATATGTACATAGCAAATTTTCTTCATACAAGAAACTCCCTGCCGGAAATGTGCCTGCGATCTTCGCTCGGAAGCTAGGCCATCTTTCATCCGCTTGGTGTCTGGAGTCAAAATGATGCAAAGCACCCAATTCATTGTAATCTTTGTCCATGGGTTTGTTTACTTGGTGTTCTATCGTTCTAAGCAAACCCTCCACTTCCTGCATCCTTTGTTATTACGATCGCTTTCCTTGAGCCAGGCTCACTCTCATGGCTCGTCCATCTAGCTCCTGTTAGAGAACCAAAAGGCTTGAATCAGAAAAACAAAAATACAACCTTCGGGCAGCACTACTGCAGCAAATTTTGTGCTGATACAGAAGGAAGAAGCAAAGTTTCAAGAGACTAACCACTCCGTTGAGAGACTCCAGAGCAGTATCCATCTCGGACTTTGTCGAGTAGCACACAAAGCCATAGCCCCTCGACCTTCCTGTCTCCCCATCGTAAAGAACTCTCGCCCCGACCACGTGCCCATATTCTTGGAAAGCTTTCGTCAAACTTTCGGATGTTACAGACCATGACAGGTTCCCGACGAAGAGCTTGTACTCAGTTTCCGGGTACAACGGCTCTTTAGGCTTCGGCTTGTCTGAGAAATTCACCTTCAAGGTCCTGCCCATGTACTCCTGAAAGCATCATAGTTGCGATACTGAGTCAGGCTTTCTGGTATCGAAGCAAAGAAGCACATGGAGGCTGGCCGGGGAAGAAGATGTGTGTACTCTGCCATCAAGATTCTCGATAACCAAGTTGCAGTCTTCGACGTTGCTCATCGTCACGAATGCAAAGCCTCTACTTCTTCCAGTGTTCCGATCATACAGAACCTATCAAGAGACCGCACTCCATCATACCAATACTAACTCGGCATAGAAAATGACGGGATTGGGAAAACTCTGAGGATGAGTTACCTCTATGAGCTCGGGGCTGCCGTAATCCTGAATAATACCGGCCAACTCAGCGCTGTCCACGTTATATGGCAAGTTCCCGAAGTAAAGCTTCGTAGTCGCCAGTTCCACTTCGGCACCGCCTCCTTCCTCCCCAGGTGATCCATCTTCTGCTCTCTCCTCCGTCTCGACGGACGCAGCCGCCTCTTCTTGTGTGACAGCAGCAACAGGAATCATCCACGGCCTATGTTTCGGCAAGAAGGAACAAAACACCCCGCGAGAATCTAGGGACGCTGACCGTGGGATCCCGCGATGAGCAAGGATCGGGAAACGGTCGAGCGAGCGAGCGCATCTGAGGAAGAATGGCAAACCGACGGCGGCCGCGGCGGAGGCAGCCATGGTTAGGATTGGATCCGATCCGATGGAAGAAAGGCTTGTGAGGGAAGAGTTGGACGGAAGGTGGACTCTGATCTACTTTGTAAGAACGGATGAAGGTGACGTGGACAGGATGTTAGCCAGTGATGAAGTGGCACGAAATCCCCCCACCATTAAAAGATAAGATAAAGACTACTCAGAACTCGTGATGCACAAATTTTTACAGTCTCTGGAGTAAATAAATATACGTACTGATAAGTAATCATTCAAAATTTCTTACACGTAAGAAAGTTCATATAACTTAATGTAGTAATTCCGTAAGAACTTTGTGAAGAAATCTTTTAAAATTGTGCTAAAAATTGGGCGAATGATGTAATGAGTGGAGTCGAGCTTGATTGTTTGAATTCTGCCCGCCTCTTTGTTTCCATCTCTTTGAGTCAAACACACACCCAATCCGACAAACCTCGGATTTTTTGAAAGCTCGTCTGATGATCGACCGAGGGGAAAGTTCGTGCTGCTAGCGAGGCTGAAGTCGAATCCGTATCCGAGCAGATGCTGGACCCTTCGAGTTACCAGTGGCACAGGGATCAGAGAGGATTAAAGAGAACAAGGAGCGGCTGCAAACGCTCGGCATCCTCACATCACTTCCGACCTCTCCAAGAACAAGAAGGAGGATACCCAAGTTAAAAAGAAGAACGCCTTGGGGTTTGTATGTGGATGGATACGATAAGGATGGGGAGCAGATTTCCAATCCTACAGATGGGGAGACTTGCGTCGAATCTTTATGACATGTGACCAGATGCCATTGTTTCGATTGCCAATTCTTTTTCGGCATGTAAAGCATTGTTCTGTAGCTGCTGGTTTCATGACATTGATCTTATGAAACAGACAAGTAGCAAATTTACTTTAATCTTAAGGGCATAGTGGCTTACCTCATGAGCTGATTTGGGAAACTGTTCAGGTTTAACGGGCTAAACCTTCCTTTGGATTGCATTGAGATTCATCGAGCTCATAACATTTTTCCTTGAATTCTTTTCCTGTGCTGAGCTATGCTGATGCCGGTTATAATCAGGAGAAGACGCACGGAAAGCACCCTCACTGCAGCAAATGCGAGACATAGGCCAATTTTGTGGAGATTGTCTATTCATGTGGTAGTCCTCATTGCCATTGCATTTTAGCATTGCGAGATTGCACATATCAAACATCCAACCAATCATTAGCATATTCATGAAAAGCTCCACCACTTGATATGCTTCCTGTATACAGCATCAACTCTGCTACCCTTATCCCAATCGGGAGAGGCTTCATCGCACAAGATTGTGGTGATCATAAATGTTCCCCTTGGTTCACGGTGCTGCCCCTGTTACGGCTCTGAAATTCCAGAGCAATCAACCAGAAAGGTATGAGTGGAGGGCTCATTTCCCAAACGGTCCCGCCGGAACTCTCCATGTTACCCAATTGCACTTTGTGGTCGACATAAGCCTATCATCCATGCCTTCCTGTAACTTTCTTGCCGCCAGCGATATGGGGATGAGTTCCATCAATCCGAACAAGAACGGAGCTGGTTTCTGCTCCGACGTTGTTCGCGTATAGAACGGATCACGTCGGAAATATTTGGCAAAGGACTCACAAGAATTGGATTGTGGTCGCCAGTAAGAAGATGCACAATTTTATTCAAACAGAATGCAAGTCTTACAATCTTGACGAATTAAGAACAGGGGCTTACAGCCATAAAAAAAAAACGAAAAGGGAGCAAGTGGTGACAACGATGTGGAATCCTGTGACGGCGGAGAACTTGTGACGAAGACCTTGGAAGCTCGCTCCGTCGGTGGCGGTCGCTGGCGGGAGGCTGTGACGAAGGCCCTACGAGCTCACTCCGTCGGTGGTGTCGTTGGCGGGGGGTTGACGGCAAAGGCCCTACGAGCTCACTCTGTCGGTGGAAGGGGAGTTGACCTATAAACCGGGTCAAGGTATCTAATTCCTAAGGTTGACGAACAAACTTCAGAGCTTTGGCTGTGTATGGCCGTGCCTTGTCTTGAAAAATTCCTCTGCTATTTATAGAGGACTTGTACGTGTTTAACACGTAACAGATAGATCGTGTTGCAGATCGTGTTGTAGATCGTGATCCCTAATATCGTGGGAGTGTCTCAACAACCTCCTTGATATATGGGATCACGTTCCTGGATATTAGGATCAGTTACGATCCTTAACAAACGTGATTGAAAATGAATAAATTTATTCCAACCTTGTCGACTTGACTGATCTGTACGGACTACGACCGACTTGGTCGACTTATCCAGAATTCCGTCGACTTGACCCTACTAGTAGACTTAGCTACTGTTGAGTCATCTTGGTTGACTTTGATTACCATATTCCTTCGTCGTGAGTCGACCTAGTCGACTCCGTTCATAAATCGACTTAGTCGACTTCGTCATAAGTCGACCTAGTCGACTTCGTCATGGGTCGACCTAATCGACTTCGTCGTGAGTCGGCCTAGACGACTGTATCTTGGGCCGACTCGGAGTGTGACTTGAGTGATTACTGGGTTTCTGTTCTAAGCCCAGGCCCAAAATTATTTGCCATGTCAACAGACGTCTCAGGACTTTATCATGGGCAATATGTTAGGGATCGACGGCAAAATGCTGACCCAGGATTTGGATTACTGCCGAGGCGATGGAGCCAGTGGTGGAATCTTTTACCATAACTTGCAACGCGGGATGTTTAATCCCGGAGACATGCAGGTACTATACGCCATCTTTGTACTTTTTGACATGAATTTCGTGAGGTTTCATCTCCCCCTTTTCTCCATAGGTGATAGGTCTCGAGAGTCAGAGTTCGCTAGGCGGGCACCCAACTTCAACCCCACCACCCTGAACCCCGATGACGGCGCCACCACATTCAAGGTGGGGAAGCTCTCCCCGGAGGGAAGGAAGGAAAAGATTCACCTGTACATTAAGAAGAGGAACGAGAGGAACTTCAGTCAAGGCACGTTTTTCAGATTTTGTTCACATCAAAATGTAATTTCCTCTTGCGACTCCACAGCGAGGCAAGAACCTAGTGTACAGCCGGTAGCTAACAGAAATTTTGGGCCACAGGTATCGGCGTCATCTGTGGATAAACGGTCCAAAATGTAGGCCCAAAGTGTGAGAAGCCCAGTAAGGGTGTAGATGTGAAATCACACTAGGCGAATTCTTACGGGCAAAGCAGTTACCAAGCGACGGGGCTACGAGATGACAAAGGTCAACGAATTGTCAAAATTACTTAAATGAAAAGGAGATATTCCATTAAGACCGGCAACAATGACGTGTAATACATGTACAATATTTCATTTCCGTACATAGATAGATCTAACCGAGTATAAATAGTTGTTTTTAGGCATTGTATACAGACACCTCCATACAGACGAACATATAGTCTTTTTATCTTTAAGTAATCCACCCGTAAAGGTGTTTGTCTGTTGCCTTCTACTCTATTTATTCATACGACAACCACATAATGAACCTTCGAGTACTAGTGATGACTATGAGGAAGCGTCAAGGCACAAGCGTGACAACAACGGCCTCGACTGCCACCGCGTGGATGATTACGACGAAGTGGTTAGCTAGCTACCCCCATAGTTTCATGTAAAAAATATTAATGAAACAAGCCATGACTATTGATTTTCTCTTCCTCATTAGGAGAATGATACGACAGTATCAACCACAACAAGAAGGGCGGTACAACTGAGATGTTTGGGCATGTCAGTGGAGTGAGCAACTTCAATAGCACCTCCAATCATGGATCTCAATACCGTCAACCACACCCATTGTACGCGCGCCTTCTGGCCTAGCACGCGCGCAGCGGTTCGGACGACCCGAGGATCCGGGCCCGCTCCCATAGAGTCTTCCGGTCGGCGTCGCGACTCGAGCGTTGAATGCTGCGGAAAAGACCAGGGTGGTCCCTCCTTTGATTCCTGATCGGGTCTGCCCAACCTTTTCGCCGATCTTCTCCATGCACCTTAAGAGGCGACGAGCGAAAAGAAGCGCATGGCCCGAAGAGGAGGCTTCGGGAGGTTCCAGGAGCGGCTCGTGTCGCCAGTCCCTCATCCAAAATGACTTCGTAAAATTGTGTTGTTGTTTAGCCTAGGTAAACTATTACGGAGTCGCCACCGACTTAATTTAAAAGCTTGGTTTAAGTCGAAAAACCAGAGTAGATTCGGGGATTCCTAATTACTAACTCTTACATTTAAACATGCGAAAAGGTGGCGTTTACTCCAAAAGGTTTGCTTTTGGTTGACGGGTGTTGGGCCCGATTCAGGCGTTGGACCCGAATTCATGTGTATTGGTTTAGCAAATGGCATGCGACGATAAACCTATGGGCCTAAGGCATGCGGACAAGCACAGACAATTATTGAGATCAAAGGGAGAGGGGAAGGGCGGTGATTGCAGGCCTATGCCCTTGGGCCCGCAATCCGTTACATGTGGCTTAAAAGATTCGGGAAGGCCCGCACCTCCCTTTGTACCTTTAATAAAGGTTGGGGCCGCTTTGTCTTCAAGCCCGCGATTTTTAGGCCAAGGTGGATCTACGCGATTTGATACACGCGCCTTCGAGTCGATCTTCGAAAGTTAGAAGTTGATCCTTCCGAAGTTGCACGCTCAGTGTACATGCAAAGAAAAATGTAAGTGTGATTAGTATTGTTGAATTTAATTGAAATTAAATCAAATTGGGTAAAGTAAGGCATGTCTTACCGTTTTGATTGGAGATATTGGTTTACGTGCATTGTCAAAGATCTCCGAGAAATTTCACCGTGTTTTACAATGCAAAACAAAGGAGATAGAGATTAGTAATGCGTATCGGAATCAAATATTAATTCACAAACATGTAAGTGAACTCAAGCGAAATAATATTGTTCGAACTTCACAAAATTAAAACCTTAACAATGACAGAGAAAACTAAAAAAAGACGAACGCACTCAAATTGCATTCAACTAAATAATTTTAAATATGTTAACGGACATTTATTGGCAATCTAAAAAAAGGACGTAAACGTGTGTTTTGTTGTGTTCTGTCTTTTTCTTTTTCTTTTTTTTTTAAATAGTAATAATAATAAAAGTAACTTGTGAGAATCGTGACCATTGAAAACAAAGTCAAAAGAAAGACTCTTACCTTTCCCGAAGGATTCGTGACCCAGCCGAAGCTCACCCATTTTGAGGGACACCCGTGGCTGGCCCTGGGGGATTGTCGCACCATCTCCACGCGAAGACAATCGGGGTGGACGCCGCGTCAAAGGGGAAGGTTCCGGTGATCGGGATTAGGAAGACGACGGCGGAGAGAGCTAGGGAGTCAATGTCGTGGGTCGCCCGGGAGAGTCACGATCCGCTGCCGCCGGGGATGGAAAGGGTTGCCGGTTCGCCGCTTGGTGGTCGGAAGGACGCCGGGGCAGAGGTGGGTTTGCCGTTGCCGTGGAGTTCGAGCACCGGGAATGGAGAGCCGCTAAGGGAAGCGCCTGGGAGCTCTGCCACCATCAGGAACGCCGAGGAGGATGGGTCGCCGCTGCCGTCGCCGGTTCTGGACGCCGGGGAGAGATGGATCGGCCACGGGTGGAGGACGCCGGAAGGAGGCTGCGGGTTGCCGAGCCGGTAAAGGGAGCGCCGGGAAAACGGGATTCTCCCCTGTTGAAACTGAAAGCGTCGCTGCTCGGTGGTGCGGGCGTCAGGGGGCTTGAGGTGGGGAGCCGCCTTGGAGCAGGAACGTTGTCGGAGCTGATGTCACCGGAGTTGAGGTTGATCAGCGGCCGTTGGGTCTTGGGGACGTCGGGGCTGAAGGTGATCCTGCCACCATGAGATCTGGGCACGTCGGGAAGGTAGATGAAGCCGCTTTGGGGCGCCGGAAACCCAGATCTGAGGCGGAGATGGTCGGGGACGGCCGGATCTAGTGGCGGCTTCGTCGGGAAACGGACCCAGCTATGAGGTACGGATCTGGAGCGAGAAAACGGAGATTCATCTCTATTGGAGCTGAAGACGTTGCTGCCGTGAAAGTTTTCTTTGAAGGCCGGAGGTATTCCCCTCCCACCTCCATAGGTTGATGGGTTTACCTTGTGGGTTTGGCCTATTATTGCGGGCTGAGCTACCTTGGGCTCTGAAGTTTTAGTGCTAGGCTTTTTTTTCTTTGGATTGGGCTGAATTTGGTTGGTTGTAATTGGTTAGGCATTTGTTGGCCAAGATGAGGTTGGTTAACTACAGCTGTTGCAGAAGGTTTGTTAATAGTGACATTGGAAGGGTGGCGAGCTGTAGGTAAGACTACTGTACCAACGGTGACTATCGCTGCTTCTGCTGAAGCTTCCGCAGCAGGTGAAGTTGAATTAGGTTGTCAGGAACTTGTAATTGTTGATTCATTGGATCGGGCAGTTGTGGAGTCAGGACATCCAGTTGCTCACTCCGTCCTACGAGTTCCGACTGCTGCCCCTGGTGCAAACTCTGAGGAAGATTACTACTCCCATGTAGCTGTTGCTTTTGATTCAAGGACGGCTGCTTGGCTCGATGGGATGGCCTGGTTGACTGCACTAGGAATAGGATGCTGACCCGCTTCACCCGCCCGCTGCGGTGGCAGCACAGCAGAGGTCAATGTGTATGGGGCTGATGATTTCTTGGGCTGATCGATTGTCTGAGTTTGTTGTTGTGTCTGAAGTGATGGTTGTCTGTGCATCGGATGTTGCTGGTGGAGCCTTGCCTCCAGTGGCAGCCGTTGTAGCTGCAGCAGATTGCTGCTGAGGCTGTTGTTGTGATTGTTGCAGCTGTAGTTGGGAAGCTTACACCGAAAATGGGACAGAGCTGTTGTCACTGGTGTTGACAGTCTTCGGAGGGAGATTCCGCCACGAGGAGTCGAGAGCCGGAGAAAGAAACCACCGCTGCGATGATCTGGGGCTGACATTGATACAAGCCGGATGCTCTTCTGCTGGTGTAGGCTGACGATCTTGTCGGCGGTTCCTTTGTTTTTTACTTACATTAGACTTTATGTAAAGCTCGTCTGCACCAAATTTTAGGCAGTCTTGTTGTGCTATTTACGACATTGTAATTCATGTTTATTTGAGGTATTACAGTTTGCCCCTCCTTGCGGGGGAATCTGGAAAGATTTTCTTGCAAGGATTTCAGGAATACCTCAAATTATATTTCGAGAGCGTCTTTGGTTAACATGCACCCTAAAAGCTCTTCAAGAAAGTCATTAGTCACAATGAAAACAAAAACAAAACAACTAAATGTACATGCACATTATGCTTCGTTTTGTTTTCTTTTTAAGAGTATGTTTTCAAGCAAGAGCAGAGAAGGTTAGTTGATTTCTCTCGTGTTTCATTCTCACTTCTGAAACCCATTTCAGTTGGATTTCGGAATTCCTTTGACTTAGATGCTCATGTACCAGTCAAAGGAGTCTTTGTTCGGGTTATAATGTGGCTTTGGCATAAGGCCTTTAGACTGAAAGTTTAAATTCTTCATCTGAAAGAAAAAGTTTAAGGACCTCATCGAAAGCTACTGGATCGTAGAGGTTCCACCACTCAGGCAAATTCTCCATCATTCCGACTGCTCACCAGTTGACATGTTTTGTTTGGGGATGAATAATCGGTTTACTGGTAAGTGTAGACAATCCACTTTGGGGAAAGCTTTGTCTTTGAAGGGTAGCACCTTTGCTTTTGCGACCACTACTGTTGGCCATGATGCTTTATTTTTTCTCTTTTGATTTTGATTTTGATTTTGCGCTTTCTTTTAAAGACTTTGGTCTTTGCGCTAATTCTTTCTTTTCTTTGCTGAATTACGGAGATTTGCCCCACTTTGTTTTCTGATGATTTTTCTTGGAAGTTGTGTCTCTTGAGAAGCTCTTTGAGGAACTCGGTCTTTGGAAATGACTCAACTGGTGGGTTTGACTGTCGATGATACCTCTTCGCTTGAATCTTAAGGAAGTGTAGCCTCTACGATCCGTTGCTTCCAGGTTCTAGCTACGAGATCTCCCTTTTAACCTCGATGTGAGGCGGACTTTAGACTTGTTAGGTGTAGTGTATACGAAAACTTCAACTTTGGCTCGAAAGGGGCTAGCAATGGTTGATGTTCCGTGTTTGGGATAGAGAAGAAATGCTCGATCTCATCCCGGTTTAGAGCATCTTTTGTCAAATGATTCATTATCCGCCCGGATGTTTGTATCTGAACCCTCACAGTGTTTGCACTCATCTCTCTAGGTAGGTGTTTAGGAATAGGTTTGCCTTCTCCAGTCTCGCCCAGAAGCATTGTTATTGTTAATATCTCTTGAAATTATATTCAAATAGGCATACAAATGCTTAATAAATGATTAGGTTAAGATACGCAAACCTGTTTGGAGACGTTGCAAGTTTCACGGGGAAAGTGTTTGCACTCTTATCCCCCAGGTTCTTTTAGATTAGACTCGGAACGGCTTCCACCCGATCACCCTCGCCGTTGCCTAGGAGTTTGTACCGTACTGTGTGGATGTCCATGTGCCTACACAGTTGACAACGGACAAAGACGAAGTTAGCTCATATACTTCACCTCTTGTTTGGGTGAATAATAATATAGTATAGTATCCGCTGGGGAAATGAGATGGATATGTCCATCTTGATAATCGTGTAATAGACTCCAATGTAGGAAAAACGAGGTCATGACTCCGTCTGGGGAATGATAAGAAATCTTGTTAGAGAGTAGTGCAGATGATACTCCCTTTCGATATGATCATCTTTAGTGACAACAAAGGCAATCTCGAAGTCTTGGCTCGAAATTTTCCACCCGACCGCCCGCGCCTTTGTCTGTAATGCAGGATGTTCATGTGCCTACACTCGCCAAAGGGCGGATAACAAGTGAACTCATGTAACTTGTTTCTTTTTAAAATGAAGTTTGCTCATGTAACTTCATTTATATGAAAGGCGAAGTAGAGTTTTGATACTTCCCTTTGTGTTTCGCTATTGCGTCTTCGTCCAATGGAATTGAAGGATTAACGAAACTGCAACAAGACTTTGGCTCGAAGCTTTGCCACCCTACCACCCTCGCCTTTGTCAGAGGAGTTTTGTACGATTCGTGTGAGGAGCTCATGTATCTGCCTGCTCACGAGACAAAGGACATAAGTGAAATTAGCTCATGTAATCTCATTTAGATTATATAATTCTCCCATTTTCTGCATATTGTGCCCCAATTTCGGGGATTGAAAGATGTTTCTGATGAAGGGTGCTTCAAAGCTTCTGTTTGGGATGTCACCATCCACATTCAATATCTGTCGAGGATGTTCATGCACTCCCTTTCGTGTATGTTGTCAATGTTCATTGCCCCTGTTGACTCTACGAGGATTTCATGTGTGTCGATCTGTTTTGCAGCTTTGGCTCAAAAGTTTGTGGTTTGTGTTCATTGTCTGCGCATGATGTTCATGTACCTATGAGACAAGCATAGAGATTAAAATAAGTAAGCTCGTGTAACTTATCGTCTTTTGTAGAGAAAGTATTAATTTCGAAACGAATACTCCCTTTTATGTAATTCGTTGTCCTGTTGATAACGAAACTTGTTTCGAAGTTTTGGTTGTCATGATAGGATGTTGTTGTACCTACACATGACAAGAATAAGAACAAGCGAGCTCATGTGAGTTGTTTTTGCAGATAAGTATTGATTAGGGAACGAATACTCCCGTTTCATGTGTGTCGTTGTTTTGACAACAAAGGCTATTTCGAAACTTTGGTTCGAAACTTTTCCACCCTGCCACCCTCGCCTTTGTCGTCTATCTAGAATATTCATGTATCTATAAGACAAGCCGAATGGCAAAACAAGTAAGTTTATATAACTTGTTTGGCAAAGAAAACGTTTGTTAAGGAACATATACTCCCTTTCATGTTATTTGTTGTTTTGTCAACTAAGAGTTATCCAAGACTGCTCAGGCTCGCCCCAGGATAGCTTGAAGATATGCCCCAAGATCGCTTGTAGATATGTCCAGGATCACTCGGAGATTTGCCCCAGGATCGGTCAGGGATTTGCCCCGGGATCGATCCGAGATTTGCCCTATGATTGTTCGTGTCTTGTCGTTATCATTGTTTTGCCAACGAAGGCTGTTTCGAAACTTTGGCTCGAAACTTTGCCACGGGTGGAGGACGCCGGAAGGAGGCTGCGGGTTGCCGAGCCGGTAAAGGGAGCGCCGGGAAAACGGGATTCTCCCCTGTTGAAACTGAAAGCGTCGCTGCTCGGTGGAGCGGGCGTCAGGGGGCTTGAGGTGGGGAGCCGCCTTGGAGCAGGAACGTCGTCGGAGCTGATGTCACCGGAGTTGAGGTTGATCAGCGGCCGTTGGGTCTTGGGGACGTCGGGGCTGAAGGTGATCCTGCCACCATGAGATCTGGGCACGTCGGGAAGGTAGATGAAGCCGCTTTGGGGCGCCGGAAACCCAGATCTGAGGCGGAGATGGTCTGGGACGGCCGGATCTAGTGGCGGCTTCGTCGGGAAACGGACCCAGCTATGAGGTACAGATCTGGAGCGAGAAAACGGAGATTCATCTCTATTGGAGCTGAAGACGTTGCTGCCGTGAAAGTTTTCTTTGAAGGCCGGAGGTTGTCATCCGGTCAAGCATCGGAGGCAGGGGATGCTTAGGGCTGGAGAAGCCGGGAAATGATGCCACCGTTGTTGTTGAAGAAGGATGGCTGTGATGTACGAATGTCGGGAAGCTGTCTGAGCATGGGTGTCAGGGAAATCTGTCTGAGGCCAGGGCGGAGGTAATTCTGAAGGGGAGAACCGATTTGTGGTTGGTGTCTTCAACTCCAGTTTGGAGGTTGTTTTCAGCCCCAGTTTGCGATGGTGCCCTCAGCCGCGGAGGTTGGTTCGACCGGTGAAAGCAGGAAAAGCTGTCGCTGCTGCTTGCGGACATCGGGGAGTGCACAAGCAGCGGCGAATGTCAAGATCGTTGTGGGGTATCGTCGCGTGTACTCGCTGATGGAGAAGCCTTGATTTGTCTACGGTCAGTCAAGGGATGCAGCCAGTAGCCTAACATTGGAGGAGTTGCCTGCGGTCGTCTCCGTTACCATGAGTAATGCGCTGACGGACTTCACAACATAGACCTTGGGAGGAGCTGGATGCAGGGGAGGAACGATCTTCCAAAGGTCCTCTCTCCCTCCCTTTGTGTTCTTTGATTTATAGCCTCTTTGAATAAAAATCAGCCGAGGGAATGATTTAAGCTTAGTTTGTAACCGATGTAGGTTACGAAACTTTTCTTTTTCCTGTGCAGGGAAACGTTTCTTTAATTTTCGTCATCAAGTTGGCGTTACGAGTTGTTGTTTGAGATACTCGGTCAACAAAGTCGTGTCGGTTGCTTTCTTACTTGAGTTGCCAGAGGCTGCTGCAAACCGGGCCAGTAATCAAGGTATTCCCTTCCCACCTCCATAGGTTGATGGGTTTACCTTGTGGATTTGGCCTATTATTGCGGGCTGAGCTACCTTGGGCTCTGAAGTTTTAGTGCTAGGCTTTTTTTTCTTTGGATTGGGCTGAATTTGGTTGGTTGTAATTGGTTAGGCATTTGTTGGCCAAGATGAGGTTGGTTAACTACAGCTGTTGCAGAAGGTTTGTTAATAGTGACATTGGAAGGGTGGCGAGCTGTAGGTAAGACTACTGTACCAACGGTGACTATCGCTGCTTCTGCTGAAGCTTCCGCAGCAGGTGAAGTTGAATTAGGTTGTCAGGAACTTGTAATTGTTGATTCATTGGATCGGGCAGTTGTGGAGTCAGGACATCCAGTTGCTCACTCCGTCCTACGAGTTCCGACTGCTGCCCCTGGTGCAAACTCTGAGGAAGATTACTACTCCCATGTAGCTGTTGCTTTTGATTCAAGGACGGCTGCTTGGCTCGATGGGATGGCCTGGTTGACTGCACTAGGAATAGGATGCTGACCTGCTTCACCCGCCCGCTGCGGTGGCAGCACAGCAGAGGTCAATGTGTATGGGGCTGATGATTTCTTGGGCTGATCGATTGTCTGAGTTTGTTGTTGTGTCTGAAGTGATGGTTGTCTGTGCATCGGATGTTGCTGGTGGAGCCTTGCCTCCAGTGGCAGCCGTTGTAGCTGCAGCAGATTGCTGCTGAGGCTGTTGTTGTGATTGTTGCAGCTGTAGTTGGGAAGCTTACACCGAAAATAGGACAGAGTTGCTGTCACCTTTGTTGACAGTCTTCGGAGGGAGATTCCGTCACGAGGAGTCGAGAGCCGGAGAAAGAAACCACTGCTGCGATGATCTGGGGCTGACATTGATACAAGCCGGATGCTCTTCTGCTGGTGTAGGCTGACGATCTTGTCGGCGGTTCCTTTGTTTTTTACTTACATTAGACTTTATGTAAAGCTCGTCTGCACGGAATTTTAGACAGTCTTGTTGTGCTATTTACGACATTGTAATTTATGTTTATTTGAGGTATTACACTTCCTAAATTACAACCCATAATCTAATCTTATCTTATCTCACAAACATGAAGGATATCTATTACCACCATGTTCGTCTTATACCATGACATTAGTTCTCATTTTCGCGAGTGTTATCCATAGCGAAGTACGTGCTCGCGTAAAAGACTCGAGGTTTACCCAAGTTTCTCACCATATGGTTTTGGGACAAGCAAGTCAAATTTTATCAGTTAATCGGATGGCTAAAAATTTAAAAACCAAAGTATTGGAAGATACATTTAAAAAAAAAACGGGCGGGCATTTTAAAAAAAAAAAATCTACATACAAACTGATTGGGGCAAAGTCGATACAAATAAGTGGGATATGCTTTGATGATAACATAGCGGTCCGAACATTAAATGTGTCAGAAGAATGGAAGGCCAGGCCGAGGCAGGGGATGGAAATGTGGTCAGAAATAAAAAAGACTCGTGTAGGTAGAGTTAGAGTTTGACATACGCGTAAAGGGAGGGGGAGGGGGTCTGCCCTACTGCCAGCCAAGCTTCCATTTTTTCATTTTGAGTTAAACAATAAAGACCGGGAGATTCATCCCTTTCTCAGACCTAATCAATCATGTGTGAGATGTAATGGAATTAACCAGGAGGGCCCTTAATTTTCAGTGTTTTCCCATAATTGGGAAATATTGACCATCATCATCTCCATTTTTAATTAAATAGTCGGCCGCAGCCGCCCCTGTTTGGCCTTTGTCGTGAGATTAGCAGAGAATGTGGGATTAACGGACAAGAACCTCTGAAAGCAACGACTGATTGTTGTTTGGCCGAGGGTGAATTGTCTTCAAAATCCAGGGTTCCCCACCCCCCCCCCCCCCAACCACACTAGCACTTCAATTTCCAGGGGTCCATTCCTAGTTCCCAACATTGAGGGAAGCGGCTAATGTGCCGTGAACGGCATCTTACGTGACGTGTACTAATTTTGACCCCGATTTAGTACAATGTACTAACTCGATTAGTACATTTTGAAATTACTAATGATGTACTAACACTGTAGTTAGTACATTGTACTAAATGGTACTGTTCTTGTACTAGTAATGATTAGTACAGTGTACTAATGGGAACTGTTCTTGTACTAGTAAAGTACAAGTGTACTAGTTGGTACGAAACAGGAACAGTAATCGTTAGTACAGTGTACATATGTACACTGTACTAGTGTACTAGTTGGTACGAAACAGGAACAGTAATCGTTAGTACAGTGTACATATGTACAGTGTACAAGTGTACTAGTTGGTACGAAACAGGAACAGTAATCGTTAGTACAGTGTACATATGTACACTGTACTAGTGTACTAGTTGGTACGAAACAGGAACAGTGACGGTTAGTACAGTGTACATATGTACACTGTACAAGTGTACTAGTTGGTACGAAACAGGAACAGTGACGGTTAGTACACTGTACATATGTACACTGTACTAGTGTACTAGTTGGTACGAAACAGGAACAGTAATTGTTAGTACAGTGTACATATGTACAGTGTACTAGTGTACTAGTTGGTACGAAACAGGAACAGTAATCGTTAGTACAGTGTACATATGTACAGTGTACTAGTGTACTAGTTGGTACGAAACAGGAACAGTACTAGTTAGTACAGTGTACATATGTACAGTGTACTAGTGTACTAGTTGGTACGAAACAGGAACAGTAACGATTAGTACACTGTACATATGTACACTGTACTAGTGTACTAGTTGGTACGAAACAGGAACAGTACTAGTTAGTACAGTGTACATATGTACACTGTACTAGTGTACTAGTTGGTACGAAACAGGAACAGTACTAGTTAGTACAGTGTACATATGTACACTGTTAGTACTACTTGGAGGATTACAATTCGGCCGTAAAAGCGTACGAGTTGCGAACGTACGTGTCAGTACCTATTAGTACATTTCGCAATTACTACTAATGTACTAACACTGTAGTTAGTACATCGTACGATAAATAACTGTTTTCCAATAGTACACTAGTACAGTGTACATATGTACACTGTACTAACTAGTACTGTTCCTGTTTCGTACCAACTAGTACACTAGTACAGTGTACATATGTACACTGTACTAACTAGTACTGTTCCTGTTTCGTACCAACTAGTACACTAGTACAGTGTACATATGTACAGTGTACTAATCGTTACTGTTCCTGTTTCGTACCAACTAGTACACTAGTACAGTGTACATATGTACACTGTACTAACGATTACTGTTCATGTTTCGTACCAACTAGTACACTAGTACACTGTACATATGTACACTGTACTAACCGTCACTGTTCCTGTTTCGTACCAACTAGTACACTAGTACAGTGTACATATGTACAGTGTACTAACCGTCACTGTTCCTGTTTCGTACCAACTAGTACACTTGTACAGTGTACATATGTACACTGTACTAACGATTACTATTCCTGTTTCGTACCAACTAGTACACTAGTACAGTGTACATATGTACACTGTACTAACGATTACTGTTCCTGTTTCGTACCAACTAGTACACTAGTACACTGTACATATGTACACTGTACTAACGATTACTGTTCCTGTTTCGTACCAACTAGTACACTTGTACATTACTAGTACAAGAACAGTTCCCATTAGTACACTGTACTAATCATTACTAGTACAAGAACAGTACCATTTAGTACAATGTACTAACTACAGTGTTAGTACATCATTAGTAATTTCAAAATGTACTAATCGAGTTAGTACATTGTACTAAATCGGGGTCAAAATTAGTACACGTCACGTAAGATGCCGTTCACGGCACATTAGCCGCTTCCAACATTGAGACCCACCATGTTCCTTTCCTGTTCATGAAAACGTGGCTTACCCAATCAATCCCGTCCTCATCATCAACAATTGATGATTTCCATCCTGTTAATCCTCTCTGTTTCCTCCCATAAACCCATCTTTACCCTTTTTGCCTTTTCGGTTATTTTATGAAGACTGTTTTGCTTAATCTGAGCAATATCGGAATTTGCATTGTTTGCCCTTCGCAAAAAGATTTACCTTTTTCCTCTCTCTCTCTCTCTCACACACTCACAAGTTGCTGGGTCGGGGAGGGCTCAATTATTACTCATTCCCCTCGGCATCGGGTGCTCTGTTTTCTTTTTCCCCTTGCTCCTTGACCCACCTGACTGGAATCCCGTTCTGGGTTTTGGGATTCCTTCCATTGAAGAAAGGAGATTCCGGGTCGCTTGGTTGAAGGAGGTCAGTTCTCTGGAGTGAGAGGTGGTCACTTCCTCTGGGATTTGATTTGGCTCTTTTCTGCTGCAGTTGGGTTTGTCTTCGCGGGAAAACCGGTCGCTTGTGCTGGATTTCGAGCGTTGTTTGCCGTGAAAGATTGCATTTTCATTCGTTTTTTTTGTGTTTTGGGGGGGGGGGGAAGAGGTGCTTCCTCTGTGGGCTACAGTGATTTCTGGGTTTTGGTGCTGTTGTTGTGTTGTCAGGATTTCGGGACTTCCGAGATTTGTGTAATTTCTGCGGTCCCAATTCGTTTAATGTCTTTGTAAAATCTCTTTCTTTAATGTCATCTGTCTGGATGTATTTAATGCCTACAAGGAGGTGTGATTGCAAAAACAAAAAAATGGCCTGCTGATGTCGTCTTGAGTCGGCTCTGTTTAGTTCACAATTGTTCTTTAGAGGAATTGTCTGGTTTGGAATGTGCAGTGGGCTGCGTACTGGATCCTCTAGCTTTCTGAAGTCCGCTAACTAGATAATCGTAATGGTGCAGATTTCTGAAAGTGGAGTTCCGATTGGATGAAGAGTGATTGCTAACATAGTGTATTTCCAATACTTGATGTGATTGTTACGAAAAAGTTCCCGGATGGATACTGTGGAGTTCGAGAGAAGGATTACCTGCGGAAAGGATGATGATTTGGCTGGAAAGAAGGGGGGAAATCAACGGAATGAGATGCCGGGGAAAATGGTCAGGAGAGCGAACTTGGAAAATGCACTATACTTGAATATCATAGAATATCCCCGTGGCAAAAGAAGCATGAAGTCTGTGATCGTTCCATATTCTCATGTTTCTGGAGCCAGGATCCCGAAAGTTCTGGTTACTCTGGACGAGAAGTATATTCGGCACTGCCTAAACGTGATTCACCTTGGGGCCGTTAAAGCAACCTCATATGACATCCCTTTCGGACCCGACGCTTATTTGATGGGTTTGTTAAAGGATGGTACAGAGTGCAACTTCAAGAGCTTTGATGCAGGTGATGACTACACGGGATTAGACTTCACACATGTCGATGAGCCTATAGTGGGTTCCATCATGAAGACCAACAGCATTACGAATCTAATGAGGAGTCCGTTGTTCCAATGTTTTAATGATCTGGACCGGAATGATGATGAGATTGAAGCAGGCAGGAATTCAAAGGGTAATGAGTTGACTTTTCCTGCTCGCTCGAGTATATGTTCATCTGAGAACTTAGAAGGCGATGCGACTATTCCACTGCCATTCAACATTGGGACAGGGGCAAAGCACACGAGGTTTGCATCGACATCAAGCACATTCTCTCTCACTTCAGAACTGTCATCTTCCTCCTCTTCATCCTGCTGCTATTCTTCGTCGATAATTGGCACTATTTCCCAGGGGATGCTCCGTTGCGTCTGGAATGGACGCATTCCTCATTTTTCATTCTCACTAGATGATCAAAGGGAGTTATACATTGCCGAACCCATGAAGTTTGAGAATTCCAATGTCAGACCTAGTAACTGCATATATCTCTTCTATTCAAAGATCCACAGTCAGAAGGAGCTGGCTGCCCATCACCAGGGGCTTCAGCTTGTTGGTAAAATGAAAGTGTTGAGAACATCCTTCCTTGATCAAAGTTATTCGAGAACTTTGGGTACTGAGTTTGTATTGTATGGTGCTAGCACAAGCCATGATGGAGTAGGGTCCATGCAAGTGCAGAGCACTGCCGTTAGGAAAAGTAGAGGTTTGTCGAAGAAGGTGGTGGACGCATTCAGGAGCAGCCATGTTTCCAAACAAAGGAGTCTCATCGGACTTACTGGCGGGAGTTTTATGTCAGATATTCATTCAGCGGAGCTATGCCTAGATGTGCTTGATCCATTGACAAATAGGGATGAGCTTTTGGGAGACTATATTCCTCCAAACCTTGAGTTGGCTGCAATTGTCACAAAGGATCACGTGAAAGAGCATCAGCAGGTTGAAACTGGAGGTTGGGGCCTGAAATTCCTGAAATATAATGGCCTCCAGCCAGAGATGGGCGTTCTGACTACCCCACCACCTTCTGATACTTGCCATCTCGATTCTGACAGCTGCTCATCCAGTATGAAGGTTATTATCCCTGCAGGTATACATGGAGGACCACGAACGCCAGCCGGTGGCCCGTCTAGTTTATTTGAAAGATGGAGGTCTGGCGGGCATTGTGATTGTGGTGGGTGGGATCTGGGTTGCCCTTTGAGGATTCTGAAGACTAGATCGGATAAAGAAGAAAATGCTCCTCTGTCCAGGGAATTTGATTTATACCTGGAGGTGGGTTTGATGATCATCTTGCCATTAATTCACACGTGCTATCGGTACCAAATTCGCGTAGGAGTTAAACACTCACTGTGTTGTTTCTTCTTCTCACAGGGCTCGGAACATAACCTTCCACTCATTAGGATGACAAACATCCGCAACGATCTATACCTCGTTCATTTCAGATCGAATCTTTCCGCCCTGCAGTCTTTCTCGATTGCAGTTGCCCACATTCATAGGCAAATCCCTGCTTTCCCCGAGTCAAGTTAAGAGACGCGACGATCAGTCCCATAACATGTAGAACGAGGCTTCGGTTCATTTCAAGGCTTGATGATACCGGCCGACATCTTCCCTAAAGATGTCTCTGTCGATAGATTGATTACATTCATTCAAACTTCTTTTTGGGGAGCTTAGAGATCTTCTCGGTCTTGCGGAGTTGGTTCTACCTCCGCCCCAAGTGCTTCGTTCATGTTCTTTTATCGATTGAATGAAGTATATGCTCTCCGGCCGAAGCACGGTATGGTAATCTGCGGCTCTCGGCTCAGGGGAATGTATGTATTGATTTGATCAGAACTAAAACGTTTATTTTGCTATTTGACTGAATGCTTGAAGTTATTACAGAAGATTTGCTAGTAGGAAGCCATTTTGTTGTTGATTTCTTCCTCTCGTGAACAAATGTAGGGGTGAAAGAATAGATCGTAATATTTAGAAATAAATTTCATGCGAGTATGATGAGAGAACAGAAGTCGAGGGATCAAATTGTAATTGCACATTCAGAAGAAGAAACCATTGACCGCATAGCCCGCCGACATGCTCGTCAGCCTCCTATATATAGGGAAAACCCTAGCAGCGCCGACATCATTCTCCTCTCCGGGATGAAGACTTTGGAGATTCCCAGAAAGAGCAAGAAGAAGAAAGGAACAGAAGAAACAGGGGAAGAGAAGAAGCAGAAAGGAGAAGAAGAAGAAAGGGACAAAATCTGTGTAGAAACCGAATGTT
Organism: Melastoma dodecandrum; assembly: GCA_029817715.1. Classification (NCBI taxonomy): domain Eukaryota; kingdom Viridiplantae; phylum Streptophyta; class Magnoliopsida; order Myrtales; family Melastomataceae; genus Melastoma; species Melastoma dodecandrum. Next base: position 36,237 of record JARUPY010000546.1, read on the forward strand.
GTATTACCAAATGATCTGTACAGTGTCCTTTTATAGTAAGGACTACATCATCATATTGTCTAACAAACTCTGAGAGGCTAACTCCCTCTTATCCTTCCTTATCTCTATTTTGATTAATTGGACTGGGCTCATTCATCTTGGCTTCCTCTTCTTCTTCTTTTAACAGTCCAACACGGGATTCCTCTCCCCCCGGGAAAAATGTCGAACCGAGGTGAATATTCTAATTCCCAAGCTTAGCTCTCTAGAGGAGATTCTAAGGTTTTCGGGGTTTTGTGTTTGAAATTTCCATTGCGATGTGTTGTCCTGCTGCTTTGGCGCTTAGTCCTTGTGGCAATTTTTTCTTTGCGTTGTAGGACGCGGTGGAACGGCAGGTAATAAGTTCAGGATGTCACTGGGTCTGCCCGTGGCTGCCACGGTGAACTGCGCAGACAATGCGGGCGCAAAGAACCTCTACATCATTTCGGTGAAGGGGATTAAGGGGCGATTGAACCGCTTGCCGTCGGCTTGTGTGGGTGACATGGTTATGGCCACCGTCAAGAAGGGCAAGCCTGATCTCAGGAAGAAGGTCATGCCAGCCGTCATCGTCAGGCAGCGCAAGCCATGGCGCAGAAAGGATGGCGTCTTCATGTACTTTGAAGGTTGTCCTTCTTTTTCATACGAATGTGCTGACCGCTTTGTTGTTTATCGTTGGTTGTGTCAGCTCAGTCCAGGATTCTCACTTTTAGATGTCTTTCTTGCGTTTACTGTTGACGAATTTCCCTCTGTAGTGTCTCCTGTTGTTCCATAACATCTTACATCTTTGTGATACCATGGATGGTTGTTCTCCATAACTTGCACGGAATCCTTAGTTTAGGAGCCTTCCCCTAACCAGACCTTAGTCAGCTATTTATCCTCCTTAGTGGTTGATACAGTTACGTGTCTTGAAAACCAAGCGGAGTCCTTCGTTACAGGTGTTTTTGCCTTTTATGGTAACATCTGCTCCATTTGGGCCCAACATATATCGGTCATTTGTAATCCTGTTTGTATGTCACCATTAGGCTTAGTAATTATTATATTTTTGGCATAGTGTCCTTTTACTCGACATTGTTTATATTCACTCTCAACAGCTTAACTTGCCGGGATGGCAATGCCACGGGAACCCATTTAGGATTTGCTGTTGGAATTCACCTCCATGAGCTCAAAATCTAAATGCTCTTTGAATGGCTGATTTAAGCTGCTGCTGATACCATCCTCCTCTCTTCTTCCAAAGGTTCTGCTATAACTGGTCCCATCGGAAAGGAGTGCCCGGATTTGTGGCCAAGGATTGCGGGCGCGGCAAAAGCCGTTGTTTAGTTTAGCCGTGAGGATTTGGCGGAAAGGTCTTCAGCCTCTGTGGTGGCGGAGATCTGAGTGTGTTTAGGTTACCAATAGTTAATTGTTAATGGTTTTTTTGCATCAATTCTCTAGTGTGGTTTTCTGTTCAACATGGAGGTACCAAATAATTTCCCAACAATATTTCCCCTCTTGCCCGTGTTTTCATTTCCGGGTGAATCATGAAATTGGCATGGCACAGTGGTTGTGCACTTTAACATGGGGGAGCTCGACTTCAGCATTTCATTAGTAAATAATTTGACTACTCTTAAAGTTTTAATAATAGCATCTGTCATTCAAACAAATCAGTTGAAGTGTTAAAAGCTTTCTGGAGGTGTTGTTATAGCTTTGTCAAGATCCTCCTGCAAACCGTGAAAACATACCATTATATCTGCAGATAATTCAGAGCTTTTTTGTCTAAATCTTCTTGCCGCGGTTTCTTGTTAGGATGCTGAAGGTCTAACCAGAAAAAGAAGAATGCCTGCGACAAACAACACTCTGCGACAATCTTTTCCAAACAAAGAAATCCACCCACACATGCTTAATCCCTTGACACCCCATAAGATGGTTAGCAGGCAAAGCAAAACCTTTAGCCGCTTATCATTGGGCATCAAGTTTCCGATGCAGACAGGCAAATTTCAGCTAATGTTATGTAAACAGCACCCTGACTAGCAAACAATCCTAAAAATTGTTGTATCCTTTGTCCTTGACCAGACACTGGATCACAAAGCAGCCAAAATCCTCGATACAGGGCGAGATTATTGGTGGATACTGGAACAAGAAAATACCTCTTCAAGATTTCTGACCCAAGTAACCCTTCAGCACATCCATCACAGCGCCAAAATCAGCCTTCACCTGCACGGGGGGATTTGCGAACCTACAGTCCATGCCATCGATCTCCTTCGAGTGGTAAGCGATCTTGCTCTGCGTGAACTTCAACCCATGGGCCGTACTAACAACCACCGTCCTGTCCCTGGGTCCAATCACCCCTCTCTCCCTCAACTTGAGGAGTGCCGTCAGCGCCACCCCAGTGTGGGGGCAAGTAAACATCCCCGTGCTATCTGCCCTCGCCATGGCATTCATCAACTCCTCCTCGGTTGCCTCCTCAACTATCCCGTCAGAGTTCTTCAGCGCATACACCGCCCTTTCTATTGAAACAGGGTCTCCTATCTGAATAGCTGATGCGAATGTTGTCTCCGCCTTCACAGCCTTGAATTCTTTCCACCCGTTTTTGTAATACAAGTAAAGCGGGTTCGCATTAGCAGCCTGAGCGCACACCAGCCTCGGTATTCTATCGACCAGCTCCAAATCCTTGCACATCTTGAATCCTTTATAGAAGGCGTAGATGTTCCCCAAGTTTCCGCCGGGCACGATGACCCAATCGGGCACCTCCCAATTGAACTGCTGCAGAATCTCGATCGCAGCTGTCTTCTGCCCCTCTAGCCTCAAGCTGTTGAGAGAGTTGGCGAGATAAATCGGGAGCTCAGCAGTGACCTCCCTGATCAATTTCATGCACCCATCAAAGTCAGTGTCGATGCTGAGGACAAACGCCCCATTCGCGATTGGCTGGACGAGCTGGGCCAGGGAGATCTTATCGGCAGGGAGAAAGACAATTGAGGGGATGCCAGCAGCGGCACAGTACGCGGAGAGGGCAGCGGAGGTGTCCCCAGTGGAGGCACAGCCGACCCCAACAACCGGGCGCTTGAGCTTCATCAGCCGGTTAACCTGGGACACCAGGACAGTCATGCCGAGGTCCTTGAAGCTGCCGGTATGGGAGATGCCGCAGTGCTTAACCCAGAGGTCGTCCATTCCACGGACGTGCTGCTTACCGAACCGCTCGGCCCAGAAGAGGTTCGAGTTCCCTTCAAACGCCGAGACGATATGGTCAGGGGAGATCTCGGGGAGGACCCACTCCTTCTTGGACCAGACGCCGGAGCCGTAAGGCCAGGTAGTCTTCCCGGTTCGGGAATCAAACAGGGACCGCCAGTAGGCGCCGTCGTAGCGTCGGAGCGAGGACATGTCGTGGGAAACATCGAGGAGGGATCCGGACTGGGAGCGGTAGACGATCTCGTCCAGGGAGTAAGACTCTGTAGCGGAGTCGAAGTCACAGCCGAAAGGGACGTACTTGGCGGAGAAAGGGATGGGGTCGTTGGGCTTAGAGTGGAAGTGGCGGATCGCCTCGTCCCGGATGTTGTTGTGAGCTGCGGCTGCGGTGGCGGCGGCTGGTTCAGGAGACGAGGGGGAGGCGGAGCAGGAGATTACGGGGAAGGTTCTTCCGCGAAGGCGTGGGGCGGAGAGGGTTTTGTGGTTGGCGTTGGATGGAGAAGGAATGGGGAGGAAAGCCGAGGCGGAGGAGTGGTGGACGAGTGAGGCGGAGGTCGATGCCATTGGCGGCGGCGGCGGCGGCGGCTGGGCGTGATGAGGGAAACGTCTTTGGATAATTGTTTTCGGGACATAGGAGGGACCCCAGACATACTAATATTATATCTCATCCAACACCCAAACCCCTCTTCACTACCTTATTACATGAAAATAGCTCTCGGTCCCTTACTAAAAGCAATGGTAATAATTTTCTCCAGTTTGCGTATAGTCTTTCCCTGTCTATGCATGCGCCATTGCCAATGCCACCTTCCTGTACTTAAAATCAGCTGAATGTAACCTCGGGAGCCGCAGCCACCGGTGCCGGAACCGCCTGAATCCGCTGATCCTGACACGCCCCGCCACTACCTTCATTCTCGTCCTCAGACTCTTTGCACTGCTACAGCTACCACCTCGTTTCGACCTCGAACCTTTCCTCCTCTGTACACCGACTATGTTTCCCAAGCACCCGCATCCTGCACGATTTATGACAGAAACCTTAGCACGGCATTGCATGGCCAGGCTGCAGTTTAACGCAATGCCTAGTTTCTTCTTTTTTCACCTCGTGGTTCCACGGCTACGTCGTCTTGATCCCCTTCGTAACCGGTGGGATGGAGGACCTGGAAGAGATTTCGAACATCACGGAGTAATGAGAGTGGGGAGGGGATGGAGGAATATGCTGGCAGAGAGTTTACCTCGACGAGATTATTCAAACGATTACGCATCCTCCTCTGTAAGAAACCACGGGTGGCCTAAGCGAAGACGCCGCGAGATCAAGAAATAGATTAGAACTACGGAAACCTTTTGTTCCACGCCTCGCAAATGTTACGATTACCTTGACGTAATGCTTCACTAGTGTGTGGAAATTAAGCAGATTCCAAACTGTCTTGTCCATCCGCTTGCCTTTTAAATGCCGCGGTGAAATTTCTGTTCCAGAGTAGATGAAATCGTTAGTATGTATGTATGCATTTCTTTATCAAAGTCCGAAGAATGTAGGCTGATGGCCGACCGAACGACACGAATCCTCCGTTCGTGCTGAGGTCCTCAAGTGATTCCCCCATCAACTCTGGTGGAGGGATCGGCGACCAAGTGCAAGCTGGGGCCCTCGACCATTTCTCCGAACTGCTCAAGTCCGTTAGTCCCTGAAACAGTGCGATAGCCACAACAATGTCCGCGTTTTCCCTGAAACGCATCGGGAACACACAAGAGATTTTCCCGGGCAGTCCGACTATGAAAAAGGGCTCTTTTGGATTATGCTCAAGTTTGATCGGACTGATGATGCCATGATACTTGACATTCTGCAGTACATCCTTGAGCCAATGGATTAATATCGTCGCTCGCAAGGCAGATATCTCTCCAATGATCTTCAGAGAATCTGAAACTAGGAAAATCACGGCGAAGCAAAAGTGAAGTTTAAACTTCTGATGAACAATTCGAACTTGCAGACTAGCCAGAACCTTTGCCTCCTGGGATCCGGTCGAAGTCTAGTCTCAAAGTGAGCTGATATCCCTCCTTAGGAGGTTTGACGATGTCGATCGCATCCGGGCATATCCTCTCAACGATCTGCACAACAGAGCCAGGCCCTCTCGCGGCAGTCACGTCCCGAGACAGAATCAGGGCCGACATAGAGAGGTAAACTACTCTGTCTTGATCTGTTCCCGAAGACTACACACATTTTTCGCCGTGATAAGATGGGGCGAGTGGCAAAACGCACGTCAACAACAAACTCGCGAATATACCTGAACATGGTACTCAACTGCGCCGAATTCATATAGGCGTTGATCGATGGCTCTGGGTTTGGTAGCCCTGCATAAAGAACGCAGCTCAAACCATAACCATCAGCAGACGCGCCCAGAATCGACCATGAAACCGGAATCTCATTGCTGCACGTACCTGTAGAGACTAAGCAACGTGTCCTTGAGCGCCGGCGAGGCCTTCTCGAAAAATGTCATCTTCCCTGTAAAAGCTTGGGGGGGGAGTTCAAAATGTTAGCGGATGTGAGTGTTTTAGGTTTAGGTGAAGGAGAAATGGGTTTGTTGGCAGACAGAAATCATGTCGCTGGTAAATTGGTTTGACAACATCCGAAGCAATTCCACTTGGCCGGGGAGTTCGGTTAATATGTCATACGTCTGACCAATCGGAATTCCAGCAATCAACTCTTACTTCCTTTTTTGGTTATCATTCTAGAAAAATTAAGTGAATTAACTCGATTTTTCATTCAACATTTTTAAAAATTTACGAGTAAGATAAATTTGAAGTGAATGATATGTTACTCTCTTATGATGGAGCCTTCGATTGCAATGCACTCCACATTTTTCACCCCCGGGACATAAACACGCAAGAGACCATCCGATGCAAACTCATGGACAAAAGAAAATCATCAATTCGTAGATCCTGAAAAGCGCACGGCTTGCTGCATTCAGATGGCGACAGATGTCTGCATACTTTTTTTTTTTGGGGGGGATGGGGAGGGTGGGGTTGGCAGGCATGGCAGGATGAACAACGTCCAATCGATTCCCATCTCCTCTCTTACATCCTTCGAAACTGTCTTGTCAAATCTTAGAAAACCATAAAACAAAACAACGTAAGATCTCTTCCCCACCCTGAAAAACAGGGTGGAAGACTACGGACGCTCTGAGGCTTTCCACCCTCGTCCCCTTCCTTCCCCCCATCTCTCCCTCCCTTCTTCAGTTACGTAACCGCCTTACCGACGTCCAATATGGGCCACCACGCCGCCTGCCGCGACTCCTTCCCCAGGGCTGCCGACGATACGGCGTCCCCCCACGTCCTCGAATCCCCCTTCCCGAAGCTCCAGGGCCTGAACGAGGATGACCTCCGCGAGACTGCCTACGAGATCTTCTTCACCGCTTGCCGATCCTCCCCTGGGTTCGGGGGGAGGAATGCCCTGGCTTATTACACGTCGTCGGCTTTGCAGGACGGGGGAGGAGGAGGCTCCCATGGCGCATCCGGCTCCGGGGCTGCGGCATCGACTTCAGGGGGAGGGAGACAGAATGGGGTGGGGATGGCGCCAACGAGCAAGGTGAAGAAGGCTCTCGGGTTGAGGATGTTAAAGAGGTCGCATTCGAAGAAGATTGTTTCGTCTAATGTAAGGGGGAGTTTGACGGGGGGACCGTCATCACCGAGTTGGCATAATTCAGGGGACGCGTCGAGCCCCAGGCTTGGGTACACCGTGCCGCTGGCCTCGAGGCCGAGGAGACCGATGACGTCCGCGGAGATCATGCGGCAACAGATGCGGGTGATGGAGCATAATGATAACCGGCTGAGGAAGACGATCATGAGGACTCTCGTCGGCCAGGTAATTCTACTCTTTCGTTATTCCGCCGTGTTGTTTGAATGGGAACGATTTTATTCGCGTTTTTCGAATTTTTGTTTGGGCTGTTATTGTATCAGATGGGAAGGCGTGCAGAGACGATCATCCTTCCGCTCGAGCTGCTCCGGCACGTAAAGCCATCCGAGTTCAGTAACTCGATGGAGTACCACAGCTGGCAGAGACGCCAGCTGAAGGTTCTCGAGGTGGGGCTGCTCCAGCACCCCTTGATACCGCTGGAGAAAACGAACACGACTGCGGTCCGGTTCCAGGAAACCATCCGGTCCTGTCAGGAAAAAGCCCTTGATATAGGGAAGAATTCTGATGCCATGAGGACTTTCTGCAACTATGTCGTGTCCCTCGCGTGGAGAAGTCCGAACGGGACACCCAACGACACCTGCCACTGGGCCGATGGATTCCCCCTCAACATCCACATCTATGTCGCTCTCCTGCAGTCGGTCTTCGACCTGAGGGACGAGACATGTGTGCTGGACGAGGTCGATGAGCTGCTCGAGCTTATCAAGAAAACATGGTCCACTTTGGGGATCAACAGGCCGACCCACAATGTTTGCTTTGCATGGGTCCTTTTTCGACAGTACATCCAGACAATGGAAATCGAATCAGACCTTCTCTCGGCATCCCAGGCCATGCTGGCCGAAGTTTCAAAGGATGCTAAGAAACCGGACCGGGAAGCCATCTTTGTCAGGGTCCTGACGTTGGTGTTGTCGTCGATCAAGGACTGGTCGGAGAAGAGGCTGCGCAACTATCATGAATACTTCCAGAGAGGGACGGTCGGCTTGATAGAGAGTATCCTTCCTCTCACCTTGGCTGCATCAACAATCTACGGAGAAAATGTGCTGATACAGGCAATGGGCCCTCTGGATGCGAAGGATTTGCCTGCCCCGGATGTATCCCGGGATCAAGTGGACGAGTACATCAGATCGTCTCTCAGAAATGCGTTTGCCAAGGTTTGTTCAAAAACACCCCTCGATTCACTCTATCTGTCCATACGGAGATCTTGTTCATTCTTGTGGTTGATTCTCGAATTAGTTGCTCGATAACGGGACAATCTGTCATGGGTCGGACGTCAATGGCGGTGGGAGCCAAGAGCTGTTGAAGTTGGCTGACAAGACGGAAGAACTGGCCCTAAGAGAGCGCGAACATTTCAGTCCGATTCTGAAGAAATGGCAACCAGCTGCAGCTGGAGTTGCAGCGGTAGTCCTTCACAACTGCTACGGCTTGCTCCTAAAGAAGTACCTGAGCAACGCCACGAACCTTAGTAGTGTAATAGCCGAGTTACTCCACCGTGCAGAGAAGCTTGAGAAGTTCCTTGTCCAGATGGTCGTGGAAGACTGCACAGAATGTGAGGATGGTGGCAAATCAGTCGTCAGGGAGATGGTCCCATACGAAATCGATCATGTCATCCTGATGCTGCTGAAACGGTGGACGGACGAAAAGCTCAAGAAAGGAAAGGAATGCCTTCGCAGAGCTAAAGAAACTGAAGTAAGTTCCGGCGATGATGATGAATCGACATCAAAAATAAGGAACAAGCAGCATCCTCACTGAGTTGAATTTTTTTTGACAGAACTGGAACCCAAAGTCAAAGACGGAGCCCTACGCGCAATCGGCTGTAGATTTGATGAAGTTCGTGAAGGAGATGGTGGATGAGTTCCTCGGCATACCGATAGGAATCAATGAGGATTCAATCCAGGACCTCACCGAAGGGCTCGGCCACCTCCTGCATGAATACATTTCCTTCGTCGCTTCCTGTGGTGAGCTCCCCTCACATCTCCTTCCCCTTGATCTGCATCGTCATTGATCCGTCAGCTAATAGGTTTCCACTCTGGTATTTCATAGGTATTAAACAGAGTTACCTCCCATCGCTTCCGCCCTTAACGAGATGCCAGAAAAGCTCAAGTTTCTCGAAGCTATGGAAGAAGACGACTCCCTGCAGTGTAATTGTGGAGGAAACCCACCTTGTCAGCTTGAGAGACGGTCACAACCCTCGGCCGTCGACAAGTCGTGGGACCCAGAGGCTTTACGTCCGCCTGAACAGCCTACACTACCTGCTCACACACCTCCACTCCCTCAATAAGATCATCTCCTTGTCGCCGAAACTCTCACCAACTCATTACCGTTACACAAATCGCCGAAAGCAGGGTGGCCAGGCGACCTACTTTGATATCCCCAAGGTGGCGATCCAGGCGGCATGCCAGCACGTTTCGGAGGTGGCGGCCTACCGTTTGATCTTCTCCGACTCAAGCAGTGCCATCCATGACCACCTCTACGTGGGCAACGTCGCGAATTCACGCATAAGGCCATTTTTGCGCATCCTGAAGCAGAACTTGTCTCTTCTCTGTGCGATCCTGACAGACCGGGCTCAGCTTCTAGCCGCGAAAGAGATAATGAAGGCGTGTTTCGAGGCCTACCTCACGGTCTTGCTCGCCGGGGGGAGTGCACGAGTCTTCAACAAGACAGACAGCAAGATGATTGAGGAGGACTTTGAGAGCCTCAAACAGGTGTTCTGCTCCAGCGGAGAAGGGTTGATAGCTGAGGATGTGGTCCAGCACGAGTCAGAGAAAGTCCAAGGGGTAATCTCCCTGATGAGTACTCCAACCGAGCATCTCATCGAGGACTTCTGCATCATCACGTGCGAAACGAGCGGGGTAGGGATCATGAATGCAGGGGAGAAGCTGCCGTTGCCACCAACGACAAGGAGGTGGCATCGGTCCGACCCGAACACAATACTGAGAGTCCTCTGCCACAGGAACGACAGGGCCGCAGACCAGTTCCTGAAGAGGTCATTCCACCTCATGAAACGATGATCGGGCCAATGAGGCTTAGAACAAAACAAACTTATCTGGGAAGCAATTCGCTTTTCATTTTTTCTTCTTCTTCTTCTTCTTCTTCTTTTATCATAAACTGTGAGATGTTTATACGTAGAATGAGATTCAATTTTTCTTCTGTATGGGAATGGTTTTCTGACATCTTTACTCGCTAAGCTTGAGTAATAATAGAAATATTGTTCTGTCACCTGTCCCCTATGTCCAAGGTGTTACTCTTGTTGACCCACCACCATGAATAATATAATCGTTTCATGACATTGCCACTTGTTAATACTTTCAATTCAAAAATAAAATTACGAAAATATTTTAATTCAAAAGTAATTGTCCATGTTATAATGAGAACTAACTCACTTCATCCACTTTGATGAAATAGTTTTTACATTTTTTTTTATTTTTCATCTTCAACCAATTTAACTCTTGTTCAAAATATTATAAAATCGTATTAGTAGGATGGTTATGTGAATAAACATTTCAACAACAACAACAACGCCTTTATTTTTTATTTCTATTTTTATTTTTGGGACGCGGCAGTTTAAAAAATAGAAAGTTTCGGTTAAGAGTTGAGAGAGGTGAATCATGCCAGTTGTGCAGACAGCAAACACTCATCCGTCTAATTTACTTCAAATAAAAACTTTGTACATTAAACTCATGTGATCTGATTCGGACCACCTCAAACTTAGCTCCCATGAAAGATGTATCAAAAACATTTTTCCAAAAGTCTACTTGGAAAGGGAAGGTCTCGGGCCCCCTCCGGTCGTCCACCATCCCGATACGACGCCCGATCCACACGCTAAGGGTCCGAAAAAGTCAACGCCATCAAATCTAGATCATCCCCCCATTATTCGAGAATTCGATATAACATAAGGTGTGGGAGCGGGTCCACGACCTTGTCATATCTTATCAATATGCAACTATTTTTTCAAAAGATATTATTCACGTTCCCGAATACACTGCATACAGCCCTAGTTCGAACGCGTCATGCATATTCATCCGCTCGACGTTTCACGGACGCACGCGATCGATACGGATGCACTTACTTAAACATTGTCGTGGATAGAAACGGAACAGGGATACGTAACCAACAATCGATCATTCGTAAACCAACCTTGAATCTCTATGGGACATTAACTCTGCACAACTATATTTGCGTACTTCCACATTTAGCTAAACATTAAATCGTGGCTTTCTCCGGAACAACTTTGAGAAGCGATCTCCTTGTTGGGGAAAAAAGAATGGATAAAAGTAATACTTAGTTGGGTCGTGTCAGAAGGTGTGCAGTAAGTAAATCGACTAATCGGGAAATGCATGACCATGGTGTTAGACAAAAATGGGTGGGGTGCGTGAGGGAGGAGATCATCCGTAGGAATGTCGTATTACGATCTGAATGACACCCCCACCCCCGACTTTGGATAAGACAGGCTTGTCGCCGATCACGTCCCGAAAATTACTCCCCGGGGAGCAAGTCATGATTCCACAATTTGAGTTCGGGGGAACAACCTTCTCTCTCTTTTCTCTTTTTCCCCGCGCGGTTATTGTGACCGCTTAGCTATATATACTAAATGAATCTCTTTTTTTTTTCACGTGAGATTGTGTTTACCCGTCGTTTTTTTGGTGGTACTCCTTTCAAACGCAGCCCTTAAACTCAAGCCCCGTACGAGCTCATTAAACTGACACCTTTTTTGGGTTAGATCGGACCAGTACCGTAAACGGACGAGGAGACCCATCATTAATTTTACTAGACTTAACCGGACTCTGATACCATATTAGAATATCGGACTGACCCATATACCGAGCTCATCACACAAGTCCAGCGAAGTTCCTCTCTAAAACAATTAATTATATACTAAATCGGACTCTTCTTTCTTTTTAATGGGTGATTGAGTTTGCTCCTTTTTCGTAGAAACCCTTTTCAACAATTATTATCTCTTACCCACACGCATAAACTAAACACACTTCCTAGCACGGCTAACTACTACTTATAGAAGTTTTGTTACCGTTTATCGTTTAGACCCAACTCGTCTTCGACAGGTTTATTCCGGAAGTGACTGACTTTTTATATTTATTTATTTTTTCCGTCAATCCTCCGGTTTCCCTATTCTTACTACCTTTATTAATTATTTTATTTTTCTCCTCAACACCTTCCTTGCCCCTTTCTCTTTTTTTGGATGCCCTTCGATTTCTCTGTCTTTCCTATTAATTTTTTTCCCTTTTTTTTCTCACGTCCTTTATTAATTGTTTTCCTTTTGTATTGGTTTTTTCCATGTCCACCACACTTTCCCCTTTTTTCTTAAAATTGGGAACGAAAAGAGTCAAGAACCCTCTCCCTACTTTGCCCCTTTCCCACCATGCCTCGGTTGAACATGAACTCTGCTGAACATGAACATGTTTTGAATAGCGAGTTTTAATTTCCTCTTTTGATATTGCTATTACTAAGAACAAATTTTTTTAAAAAAATTTAATGACGAGATCGAGATACGAGAAATTTTAAAACGTTGTAACGTAACTGGAGAGCCTCCAAAATAAGTTATTTCGATAAGAATAATTTAGGGAAATACTGACATTATCGATCACATTCTAGCGGTTCTTATTGAAATCAATTTTTGCTAATCAAACAAGGTCTATATATATATATACCGTCGTTGTAATTCACGGAAAAAAATAGTTGGAATTAACAAAAAGTGTAAAGGGGGGCAAATTGGAGATGAAAAATCAGTGTCTCAGAATTAAATAGCCATATGGGGAAATGGGATGAGGCCTAACTTTTTTTTTTATTATAAATATGAAATATAATTTATTGATTTTATTTTCTTTTTTTGGGAGTGGGTAAAATCCATACAGATACGTGCTGGACTCAAAAAAAGGACATAACGAGAATCAATTCGCGTTCGGCAGTAATTAGGGACGGAACACACGATTAATCACTCCCTCCATTTTGTAATTAAGAAATTTCGACTTGAACATGTAAGAATTTCGAGTAAAATGTCGTCCGGTTCCTGAAATGGACTAACCCCACCCAACAATTAATCTAACGCGTCAACTAGATTATTATGATACTCGAGTCTTACCTCTGGTATTATTAGGATAGTTAAAAATGGTTTATCTTCTTTTTTTGAAAGGTTAAAATCAAGGGGAATCATTAATTAAATTTCTGACCTAAAAATTTCGGCACTTAATCATAATGATTAAGCGAGACAGAGCCACCATCATGTCTTCCTTCTTCGATACGTACGATTCCCCAAATAGTTCAGGGCCCTAAAGGACGGTTTCGTCCATTCACGCTATTATTCTCCTCCCCCCCCCCCCCCCCCCCACCCCTCCCCAATGGCACCCCCCGTAAATATCCCGATACTCCCAGGGCGTTCCCGTAATTCGATCCACATATATAAGGCCGTGGACCACGCCTCCTATCACACCCTCGCCCTCATTCTGTTCTCTCCTCTCTCTCTCTCTCTCAATCTCTCTAAAAATCCTTCTCCTCCTCCCCTCTTTCTCTACTCCGCCGTCCGCCGCCGCCGTCCGCCATCAGCCGCCGCAGCAGCTCCTTCCTCCATCCGATTCCGATTTCTTCAGATTTATCCTCGTGTTTTTTTGGCCCTCCCCCCACGCTCGCCGTCTACCTCCATCGTCCGACGCCCTCTTCTTTCCCCCCACCCTACCCCCTCCTCTGAGTTTCCTTCCCTTTTATAAAAACGATTCCGTAACTGCCGGTTTTTTGAATTGTTTATTTTATTTAATTATTTTATGTTTTTGGTCTTTTCGCCCTCAGTCCTTCCCTCTACCTGTTTCTTTCCCCTACTTTCGTAATTTCCACCTATCGTCCTATTTGTGCATTGGCGAAAATAACCCCCCGCTTCCCCGACGTTCCCCTATGGACGATTTCCCCCTCCAATCTTTTCCCCCTGCGCAAATAAGATTTTCGATTTGACGCTTCTGCCCCTACACAACCCTAATCTCCCCATTTTGCCCCTACACTCCCCGCGGTTTTTACCGTGCTGTCCCTTCTGAAATCCCTCGACGTGGCATGCATCAGGGCGGTAGATCATGAGCTTCCACGCCCGCAGGATCCTGCCACCTGGCTTGTCCAAGAAGCGCAAGGAGGGGGAGGCATTCTACAATCCTGCCCCTCTTCACAACAAACGATCCACAACAAGCCCGAGCCCGAGCCCGAGACCGAGACCGAACCACGCCTTCGTCAAGCCGACGCCACCATCCGATGCCCCAACGGCGGCAGCCCAAGCCAAGGGCAGGAAGCCCCCGGACAGTCCGGCGATCGACAACCGGATCCTGGCGGGGTACATGGCGCACGAGTTCCTAACGAAGGGGACCATACTAGGGCAGCGATTCGACCCCGCGCGGGCCGAGGCGGTTGCAGTCAGTGGGGCAGAGCCGAGGAGGAGGCCTGGAGTAGCCGAGCGGAGCCAGAGCCAGGGAAAGGGGAAGGAGAAGGAAGAGGAGGAGGATGAGACGACGACGGCGATGCAGCAGAAGAGGAAGGAGCACCCCAGCTACGCTGATGTGGCGAGCATGCTGAAGGCGGAGGGGGCCCACATCCCTGGAGTTGTTAACCCGAGCCAGCTCGTCAAGTGGTTGCATCAGTGATGGCGTGTCTCATCTTCATTGGTCGGCTCCAGTTACTAGTTTTCTGTAGCGTTAAAGAACAGGAAGAAGAAGAAGAAGAAGGGAAGAAAAAAAATGTCCCCCTCCTCCCACCCCAACGCCTAGATTCGGAGAGGCATTCCGTTGGGCTGGAAATCGCAATCGTCCGAACCCGAACGCGTTCGCGATCGCCGCTCGCCTTATTCTCTCGTGTTCCCTATCGTTTCTTGTAAGTATTCCGAACATGATTCGAGATGTTTCGCGCTTTTGCGGTTGCAGATTCCCCTATCGTTGGATTGGATAGCGAATCCCCTATCGTTCATTTAGGTTTTAAAACATCCGTGACACGGGAATGTCGTAATGTCCACTTCGATTGCAGTGGCTTTCTTGTAGTTCGTGCCCGCGGTAGTGGTACAATTTGGGGTCGACTGCCGATCTCGTGGATCTTACCGACTCTTCTCTGTTGGGCATGGATAACACATGAGGTTCCTAACTCTACCGAGTGAAGTGAAGTGAATCGGTAGATTAGTTGCGTCTTGCATGACCGCGGCGGATAGTACGTCAAGTTCCATGGTTTGGTGTGATCGGGGGGTCGCGTGATCGCGTGACGCATGATAAACCAATGTGTAGTAAAATGGATCGTTAGATGACATGATCTCTATGCATCTCCCAATTAGACTAGATTTGAAGTCATTGGCAGGCAAATGGATTTTGTTAGTAATTTCATGCCTTAATTTAATCACTTTGAACAGAAATGCCTTGTTATTTACTTGCGCTTATTAAATTCGAATCTTTGAAGTAAAATGGGAACTTTTATGTTTTCAATTGAAAAAAAAAACATGAGGTTGAAGTATTCAAATTTTAGAGAAGGACATCAAGAGTCTTCCCTAAAACTAAGTTTTTCATACAAAAATAAAATATCGATATGAATATTTTACTTTCGCTTAGAATAATATGATAATAAAATAAAATAAAATAAAAGAAGTTTGAAATTCCACAAGAACTTTGGGTGCATTAGAGCCGGCGAGGCCAGCCGCCATTGTCAGACTCCACATTGTTCATTTCATCCTGAATCTTTGTCCAAATTCAGATTGTCCACCTCCATCTTCCGAGTATAGAAACTTGTCTACCCTGTCGTTTCACCCCGTTATGCATATTATTATATCCATCGGCTCAAAACTGTTGTTGTCCTCCCTCGAACTAACACGACGGACGAACGAACACGATCACCATCGTGTCACATGCATGCATTTCTCCCAAAATAACTTGCAAAACGTGGAACGTCCTTTGTATGATGAAATCGCCTTTCGACAGAGGAGCGGTTAAAAGACATAAAGAGTTAGGGTTTCTTGCTGACACGGGAATGTTCCTCGTTCATGGTGGTTCGTAAAAACCTTGAAGGGAAATAACACCCCGATAAAAAACAAATGGTGGAAACATATAATAAATAATCCCCCAAGATTATTTCTTTTTGAGCTGGAATAATCTCTCGGGGCCACATCATGTACAAGGAATATTGTTATTTTCACCTTTTTCTTTTTTCGCGATGGATTTTGAAGATCAAAACCCGGCATTGTGATGTGCAAGCCCGTATTCCTCATATTAGTTCTCCATATTCCTTGTACTATTGATGTTGATATTGTTATCAAAAGCAAGGGAAATTCGCATGAACCACACACTTAATCTAGAAATAAGAGTATGCGATCATTTTGTTCTTCTTCTGGGTACGAACCAATTGGGTCGAAAGCATAAAACTTTCGAAAAGGTTTTGGTTTGGGCAGAGAGGGTTAGGTGGGGTGGGGGTAAACTAAACGACAACCTCAGTTATTGCATACCCATACCCATGTGATGTTTCTTTTATTCCAATTTCCCCATATATCCATATCCCAATTTAGAGAAAACGGGGCCACCCGTAACACACACGAATTGTTGAATCTTGGGACCTCGATTCCAACACCCAAAATCAGAACGTGCAGGCGACATGAAGATTTGTTGAAGATTAAAATATATCCTTTTTTTTTAACGAAACTCTAAAACAAGATATTAATGGGTAAAAAAGTCGGACAGACAGATCGCCCGATAAAATTTAGGGCCCGGCATTTTACTAAGGATGTGAGGTGATATCAGAAAGTACAAAAAATTAATCACGTGTGGCCACGACATGTCGCGTTTGGACCATGCGTTAAGAGGTTGTACGATTTGGGCCGATCCACACAAAAGTCGCTGGGCCTGAAGCCCTCTAATTAGGGCCGATCAAGCCAATCCATTTAAGTCCGGCCCAAATTGAATGCCACGTCGTCTTATGGATCAACGACGTATGCCGACAGCACCTGTGTCCAGGCAGATTATCAATGTCTCTCCTTCGGGTCTAGTCTCTATTTGTTCCAAAGAATCGAGATACTACAACAAACAAATATATGGCTCGAGTTCGTCCAATGTTTCCATGTTTTGCCACTCCCAACGCCCTTCCCATTTTATGCTAAATTTGTACAAGGAAATTTCCAGGTCGTCCATGAGTAGTTGACCCGACTGAACATCCAGGATGATTTCACTCACAACCTCTTTCTCGCATCATCAATCCCAATTTTGATTTCTTTTTTTTGTTTGAGTGGTGATGGGTGGTACTAACTATTTGATCCCGAAGTGGGTTTCTCTTTTCTATGATCAGGATGAGGGAGCTCCTCTCTTCTCTTCCATCCATCATGAAGGCCCACGAATAAGGCATCGATCAAAAGCCGTATGTCACGACAACATTGTCCGTAACCAACGTAATGTCCCTGTCAAAAATTGTGTATGGGAGATTCACGTTTGTGGGTCTTACACGTTGGTAGATGAATTACTTAAAAGAGCTATGAAAATTATCATCGAAAGTTTCTGTGCTCCACAAAATGTTGGAAGGGTGGGAGGGGCCTGTCTCTGCCTTTTAATCAATCACTCTCCTCGCGCATATGGGGACAGTGACGGATCTTCCTCAAAGCCAAAGGTTATTCTAAACTATGTCATACATTCACACACAATAGTAACATTCATTCACCTTTCAATAAATGGCATTAGTAAAACTTTTGGTCTACAATTCTATTCGATTAGGATTTGACATGTAAAGAGGTAAAGTTTCTAAATAGGTTTGAAATCAAGATCTTACTTACCTATCAAATCAGATGTAAGACACAAGGGATCATTTTAACATAAGGGACCGTAGAAGGACCACCTGAATATTTGTTATTACAAGCACGAGTGGCGCGAATCCGATAATGTCCCGACGAGGAGGGAGGGCGTCTTTTTTTTTTTTGGGGGGGGGGAGGGGGCTTGGGTTAGGTGTATGAATTTGGTTAGGGTTAGGTTAATATATAATCCAATAGTGTCCTTACCAAAAGATAGGATAAGAAACAAAATGCCTAAGCCTACTAAGGATGGAGAAGATAGCATTCTAGTTCCGGTTCCTCTTGTCCTCTCACACAAAAAGGAATTCTTATGATTGGTTTGGGTCCCCCCTCCCCTCTCCTCCGTCTTTCATTTCCTTGTGCTTTCAGTGCGATTCGCATCAGAATTTTTGGGAAAAACAAATACAACATAATTCCATTATAACATGATATAAAATTGAATAAATTTTATTTCTCTAACCGTGTAATGTAAAAACGAGAATCTAGTTGAATTTATCATGTCGGGTCCAGCTTAATGTAAGATACGGGAAACATAGCTAAAGGGATTGTACTTGTGCGTAAGCAGCTTTATCGGTCATGTCTTGAAAGGTGGAGGAATTATTAGGGGGGGAGGGGGGGGGGGGGGGGTTTCAAGTGGCCAACAAGGTTGGGAGCACTTTGAATTGTCGGTTCAATTCCAACTAAGGCGACCATATCGATGGACCAAAATTGAAGTGGTATACATGGGGATTAGTAAATATGAATTCGGACTTAGTTTTTAAGCGATTCGTTTCATCTACATGGGTAAAATAAACTTGCAAGGGCAAACTGTTCTACTCATCAACAGAAGGGTTCGATTTCCTACTACATGAGACGAGAGCATAAAAAACGATTGATTTGACGGTTTTATTCATGTAGATTTGATTCCCCCTTTCAATCTTCTTTTTTCAAATTTTCCTTTACTTTAGTAGTGGGGTTTGGGGAATAAGAAGAGGATATTCTATTAGGGAGCTAAGGCTAAGGTAAAAGGAGTAATAAACCACTAACTTCTATTTATCCATCGTTATTATTGGGTTACTGTTTAAGCATGCAATTTTAGAATTTATTTCGAGGTTTGGATTTCATAGCTGAATTTGAACCCACTATATTTGAGTAGAAGCATATTGGTGAATTCGGAGAATAAGATCCAAAAGTGCTCCTCGAGATAATCAGAGGAGAAGAACTCGATAAGACTGGCCTTGAAATGGAAGTTAATATAAATATTATAGAGAAAAGAAAAGAACGTGGTCGAATGGTTAAGACACGATCAACAAGTAATCCCGATAAAGTAGTAAACATCTGGATCCTAGATTTTATGAATCGGATCATCAATGACCCAGTTCTTTGTTCATCCAGTGGTTCAAGCTAACTTATAAATGGTTTATTCTGATTCAATAACAAATACACGATTAATCACTAAATCCAAAGTCGGCGGGTGGCCAATTGCTTTTGCTCTCATCGCCCGTGTCCTGAGGTGTT
Source organism: Melastoma dodecandrum (assembly GCA_029817715.1). Classification (NCBI taxonomy): domain Eukaryota; kingdom Viridiplantae; phylum Streptophyta; class Magnoliopsida; order Myrtales; family Melastomataceae; genus Melastoma; species Melastoma dodecandrum. The sequence goes on from JARUPY010000546.1 coordinate 55,373, forward strand.
TAGAAGGTGTCCTAAATTCGTCTATGCATCATACCGTGTTAACAGCTCATCATCACCGCCGTCGCCTCCCTAAGGCAGACTTCAGTAGAAGAGTCTGTCGTCCGATCGCCAAATTTCCTCTATCTAACCGTCACTTTGTTTGTGTTCGTGATGACTGTAAGTTTATAAAAGTTTTTTACTTTTGTATACTCTCTCGTTGTTGATAACACAAGTCTTATTTTTTGATCATTCTACTTAAATTCCGTACGACGACCACAAAACAACACATGTCCGCACATTACGTAAAGTGCGTAAACAACTACTTATACATCAACTAGTTGGTATATCATTTTCCTATTTCCAAGCTTACCCCGTAATAATGCAACACGCTTAGCCGAAAGCATTAGTCGTCGTGAAAACTACCCATCATTTGGATGCAATGAATACAAGGGCTTTGGTTGAGAGGGTTATTACGTTTTGACTGTCTTAAAAAGATATTTTAAGCCCACCGTCCGATGCTCATTACAGGATCACCTTCTCCTCCACCAACTATCATCCCTGCGCAAGAAAATCGTGATAAATATCGGCATACGCTTTGCTTACAAATAACCAAAAAATGATAAAGCAAAAGAAAGCACATAAGAGGGCCAAACTTAAGATCACCATGCCGTGTAAATCCACCGAAGCTATTTCAAGTTGGTTTTCTTTGGTTGTTTAATCTTTATTATACCATAACACATGAATTTCATTGGATGATTATTACCGAGATGCGCACGATGTAAGAGATAAATAAGAGAAAAAGGGGTTTCTTCGCTCCCTTTGTTGAGTTTAATTAATAATCGATCGATGGTTTTACCTAATTCAATGACTAGAGGAGCACAAATCCCTCTTCTCTTTCGTGTGTCCGCGGGGTGGAATGGAATTTTAACGCAATGTCCACCGACTAAATCACCTTTTCTTTGGCTACTGTTGACCTGGTTTTGATGATGAACTTAAATGACATGTTACTGGTGGTAAGCGACATGTTACTGGTGGTCAGTAATAATGTTTCACAAGTTATGTGTTCATTCTTAATGATGAGCTTGATCAATACGTTGCTGAACCACAGCTAGTAGCAGTTATATATTATTGCGTTCCAGTACACTGTTACTGTGATATTACGCATAGAAGTTGAAAATATGGAAACATATTTTTAATAATCATGATTTATCCTAAGATTTATTTTAATCTATCTCAGATAATTATTCTGAGCGTCTAGGTTCGTTTAACGTAGCCTAATGATTTTATCATAAGCACTTAGTCAACAAATAAAATGAGATTACCTTTCCAATTTCTATTTTTGGAAACAAAATATCTTTCTGATTCCCTGCAGCAACGTCTCGCTGTAATGGGATAAAATATCAAATTAAATTTATTTGATTATCACAATCAATTAGATAAGATAATGATTAGATAATGTAGATTGGAAATAAATTATCTAATTGATACGGTTAAAGGAAGTTACCGTTGGTTCTTACCTTCTATGAAATAGCGAACGTTAAGCAGACCGTTGCTGTCTCCTCGCTGCCAGTTTTGGCAATAAATCTTGGTGATTGCCTAGACGATCTCCCTCCTCCTTCTCCTTTATAAACAGACCAGTGACGACTAAATTAACCGCCTTTGTGCATCTGTGTGGTCTGTGTGAGCTTTGTGCGTCGACGGAGAGCGGAAGGTGCTAAGTGTCTCCTGGTTCTTTCTCTTGCAAGCTGCGTGTGAGAGTGTCAAGGGGCTGAGGTCAGATCCCTTGAATCGTCTGAGAGGGACTGGGTGTCCTCGGTGCGTTCAACGAGCAGCCGGCGAATCGTCTGAGGGAAGCTAAGTGAATACCTGCTCTGAATTCAGTAACCGGTTGCTGACCCATCGGCAAGAAGCCGTTCTTGTCGTGTCTTTTCGCAGGGAAGTCTCGAGCCTACGGAGTTTGAGCAGTTAGACACGCACTTGCGGGTGCGCGCCAGAAGTCTCGTGCCTGCAGGGTAGAGCAGGAGTTGGGAACGCCGCCGGAGTGGAAAGAGTTCCTCCTGAGCACAGGGGTGCTGTGCAGAAGTCTTGAACGCCTGATACAGAGGGTTAGTAAAGCAGGTTGCGTGGAAGCCAACGGATCGGAAAATTCCACCCTAGGCACTGGGTGTGCAGTGCAGTGAGTCACGGCTGTGGTAACCGTGCACGTCCGAACTGAGTGTAGGACGGATACCTTCTAAGTGGCTTTGTGGTTTTCTTTGTGATCTTTGTGGTTCCTATCTTCGTGATCTTTGTGGTTCAACTTTGTGGTTGTCTCTTAAGCAAGTGCAGGCTTATCTTAAGGAGAGACAAGATCTGTGTGGAAATCCTCTGCTGAACGATAAAGTGCTGAAGCAATCCTTCGCTGTGAAGCAGAAACGAGCTGCTCTCTGAGAATACATTCTTCACCGTAAGGAGTTATCTGCAAGGATTTATACTCTAACATAACGTTGTCTGTGCTCTTTGATAAGTCAGGTTTATATTAAGCGACAACGAGCTGTGTGGAATCCATTGAGCTACCAACTGCTGAGGATAAGCATCATTCTGCTGGAAACGAGAAGACGTCCACTGTGTGAGGAGCTGACCGTTGCCAGGAGTGATCATCTATTGTACAGGATTCTAAATCTCACTTTGTGAGAGGAACATACGCCTAGTGCAAGGGCTCTTTGTACTCATTATTTTATATAGTAGAATCACCTTGTTGGTGGAAAGTGGAAGTAGGTCAATTAAGGCCCAACCACTATAAATCACTGTGTCAATTACGATCGCGCAACACTCGTACGAAAACCTACTCGACAAAATCGTAACAGTTACAGTAAGGTATTTCTCATTCTGAGAAACGCTCTGCTGTGATACAGTATGCTTCCGCTTACACCGAGAAAGGGCGAAAAAGTGATAAACACTAATTCACCTCCCTCTTAGTGTACATAAACGATCCAACAATTGGTATCAGAGCGGGTTTGCTGGAAAGCTTTCTGTGTGATTGCTAGTACAGAACTCTGTTGCTGAACCAAAACAGCTTGTTGCTGACAGTCTTACATTAAGCACAGTAAGGTGCTGCTGAGTACTGAACAGAATGTCAATGCTCTTAACTGATGGTCATTCGACTGAACGTCCCCCGCTCTTTGCAGGATAACACTTCTCATATTGAAAAATGAGTATGCATTTGTTCATTGGAGCGAAAGAAGCCAATTGCTGGCTGATTATAATGGAAGGAGCCCATTATAATTCCATCTAATTCCACTTACTCTCGGCATGAAATTGAAAGAAAGAGAATCATTTCTCTCAACACTAAAGCAATGCACTACTTAGTGTGTGCTCTTGCTGGAAATGAGTTCAATCGCGTCTCTACTTGTAAGACAGCGAAAGAAATGTGGGATAGACTTGCTTTGATCTATGAAGGAACAGAACAAGTCAAGGAGTCCAAAATAAATGCTTTAGTAACTCAATACGAAGCATTCAAGATGAAAAAGGATGAGTCAATAAATCAAATGTTTGATAGACTCACCGAAATTACTAATACCATGGAATCACTTGGCAAAACAATTTCTAATTCTGAGTTGGTCAGAAAGATACTTCGCTCATTGCCTGAAACTTGGGAAGCCAAGAAGACGGCAATTGAAGAAGCTAAAGATTTGACAAACTTAAGTCTTCAACAGTTGCTTGGTTCTCTCGTTGCTTACGAAAATGAGAACAAGGTTGCTGACGATAAGAAGATCAATGCTGTTGCATTCAAGGGAAGTACCGAAATGTCCGATGAATCCGAGGATGAGTCTTCATCTGATTCTGAGGATGAAGTTTCCTTGATGGCAAAGAAATTCAAAAGATATCTTCTCAAAAATCGCTTTAAGGGAAAGCGAGAGATTAAAAAGAAGAATACAAAATCACACCAAAGTAAAGGTGGTGTGTGCTTTGAGTGCAATAAACCTGGTCACTTGAGACCAGATTGCCCATTCTGGAATGAGAAGGGCAAGTCTTCAAAATATAAGAAAAATGCCATGATGGCATCTTGGAGTGATAGTGACGAAGAATCAGATCAGGATGACGAAACAGCAAACATCTGCTATATGGCGCAAACTGATGCTGATACTGAGAAGGTAAATGCTTTCTCACCTTCTGATCTGTCTGCTGAAGATATTGAGAATCTTTTCTCCGAACTTTATGATAAAATTGAGTCTTTATCCGCAAACAATAAGGCTCTTAAGAAGGAGAATAAATTCTTGAGTGCTGAGAACGATTCTCTAAAGGAAGAGTTATCAGCAAAGGCTAAGAAAGCGACAAAGAAACTTTCTCAATCCAAATTAATGATTGAGGAGCTGCAACAGCAACTTGATGCTGTAAACAACAAAACAGAATTATGTATGCATGAGAAGCATGATTCTGGAAATGAGAAACATTCACGACATGGGAAATATGTTCCCCCTCATGTTAGGAATGGCGAGTCTCACTTTATTATTCAAAGGTTACCTAGGCTTTGTTACTATTGTAGAAAGCCGGATCATTTCATTAAAAATTGCCTTGTGCGGCGAAATGACATGCTTGGCATTACTTCTAAAGTTGATGGTTCTATTGTTAAATGGAAGCAACGACTTACTTAAATTCTTTCTCTATTTCAGGGATGCTTCAAGTCTATCACTAAGGACCATGTATGGTACTTAGATAGTGGCTGTTCGAGGCATATGTCAGGAGATGTCTCCTTATTCTCCACACTGGTTTTCCAGGATGGTGGTGCTGTCACTTTTGGTGATAATGGAAAAGGGATGGTTAAAGGAACAGGAACCATTTGCTGTTCTAACTCCCTAACCATTGAAGGAGTTCTTTATGTTAAAGGCCTCCAACATAATTTGATTAGTATCAGCCAATTGTGCGATAAAGGTTACAATGTTTCTTTCAATGAGAGAACATGTAACGTTTCACGGGATGGTGTCACTTGCTTCGTTGGTGAACGCAAGAAAAACATCTATATCCTGTCCTTTAAGAACATTTCCGCTGGAGAAAATTGTCTCTTGTCCGTTAAGGACGAGGCTACTCTGTGGCATAGAAAGTTGGGACATGCTAACTACGACTTGCTGTCCAAACTTGTCAAAAAGGACATCATTAAGGGATTGCCTAAAATCAAGTTTGACAATGACCAAGTTTGCAAAGCTTGTGCTATTGGCAAACAAACAAAGGTATCCTTTAAAAGTAAAAATATGATTTCAAGCAAAGCTCCGCTTCATTTACTTCATATGGACTTATTTGGTCCAACAAGGACTCAAAGTCTTGGAGGTAAATGTTATGGATTAGTTGTGGTAGATGACTTTTCCAGATTCACTTGGGTTAAATTCTTAGCTCACAAAAGTGATGCGTTTGCAACCTTTGAAACTTTAGTCAAACAACTTCAAAACGAGAAAGGTGTTTCTCTAAGAAGCATAAGAACGGATCATGGTACCGAATTTGAGAACCATGACTTTGCTTCATTTTGTGAAGAATATGGTATTAATCATAATTTCTCTGCTCCATACACTCCACAGCAAAATGGAGTTGTAGAGCGAAAGAATCGAACCTTACAAGACATGGCGAGAACCATGTTGCTGGAAAGTGAGGTTGCTAAAAATCTTTGGGCTGAAGCTGTAAGCACAGCATGCTACATCTCAAATCGTATTCATTTGATGCACTCTTTAGGTAAAACGCCTTATGAGTTATATAAAGGCAGAAAGCCTAATATCTCATACTTTCATCCATTTGGAAGTAAGTGCTATATCTTGAGACCCATTAAAGATGGTGTCGGGAAGTTTGATGCTCGATCTGATGAGGGCATATTCTTAGGATACTCCCTAACGAGCAAAGCATATAGAGTTTTTAATAAAAGAACTCTAACTGTTGAAGAGTCTATCAATGTTAAAATTGATGACTCTCCTACACAGGAGGAAGTTGCTGTGGAAGCAGTAGCACAATCCTCAACAACAACATCAAATGAAACCTCCCAGCAAATGATTGCTGACAATAATCCGAACGGAAACACTGTAGCAGATGTACAGCAAGTGCCTGCTGCACACACTGAAAATGCTTCTGGTGATTTCCAGGATATTCAAATTGAGAATCGTGTTCCTTCGCTATATAAGAAAAGACATCCTATTGATCAAGTAATAGGTTCTTTGCACACAGGAGTGCGAACCCGCAATACAACAAGTTTGTACTGTGAACGCTCTGCTTTTATCTCTCAAGATGAACCTCAAGGCATTGATGATGCTCTTGATGATCCTAATTGGATTCTTGCTATGCAAGAGGAATTGAACCAATTTGAGAGAAACAAAGTTTGGAGTTTAGTACCTAGACCCAATGATCGTTCCATTATTGGAACAAAATGGGTTTATCGAAATAAACTTGACGAGTCTGGAAATGTTGTAAGAAACAAAGCTAGACTTGTAGCAAAAGGTTACTCACAAGAAGAAGGCATCGATTATGATGAAACGTTCGCCCCAGTGGCGCGTCTAGAAGCAATACGCTTACTCCTAGCGTATGCTTGCTATAATAACTTTAAGTTATTTCAAATGGATGTGAAAAGTGCTTTCCTAAATGGTGATATAAAAGAGGAAGTCTATGTTGAACAACCTCCTGGATTCACCGATCCAAAGTATCGTAATCATGTTTATAAGCTCTCTAAAGCTTTGTATGGGCTTAAGCAAGCTCCGCGAGCATGGTACGAAAAGCTTAGTTCCTTTCTTATAGCAAAGGGATATAGGCGTGGAAAAATTGATACAACATTGTTTCTTAAGAAACAGGATGCTGATCTTTTAGTTGCTCAAATATATGTCGATGACATTATATTTGGTTCAACTAATGAAAAATTATGTAATGAATTCTCTGATCTAATGAAAGGGGAATTTGAAATGAGTCTCATGGGAGAACTTACTTTCTTCCTCGGACTTCAAATTAAACAAACGGAAGATGGAATTTTCATCCATCAAGAAAAGTACAGCAAACAGTTGCTCAAGAAATTTGATCTTGAGAATGCTAAATCTTTGTCAACTCCAATTGGTAGTAATACCAAAATTGATAAAGACGAAAGTGGAAAGGAAATTGATTCCAAACTATACAGAAGTATGATAGGATCATTGCTATATCTTACTGCTTCACTACCAGATATCATGTTCAGCGTATGCTTATGCGCCAGATATCAGTCTGTTCCAAAAGAGTCACACCTTGATGCAGTTAAGAGGATCTTTCGATACCTCGCAGGAACTGTTAGCTTAGGTCTGTGGTATCCAAGAGAATCGTTGCTGGATCCTAGAGGATATTCAGATGCTGACTATGCTGGATGTCGTATTGATAGGAAAAGCACGCCTGGTACTTGCCAACTATTGGGAAATATGCTTATTTCATGGTTCTCTAAGAAGCAGACAACTGTCGCTTTATCCACAGGTGAGGCTGAATACGTATCAGCAGCTAGTTGCTGTGCGCAGTTACTATGGATGCGACAACAACTCGAAGATTATGATCTTCATTTTGATTCTATACCAATAATGTGTGACAACACAAGTGCAATTAATTTATCACAAAATCATGTCTATCACTCAAGATCTAAGCATATTGAGTTGAGACACCACTTTCTACGTGATAATGTACAAAGCGGTAAAGTTGATATTCAGTATGTAAATACTGAGCAACAGCTTGCTGATATCCTTACTAAACCGCTTGGCAAAGAGAGGTTTGAATATTTACGAAGTGAATTAGAGATATGTAATCTCAATCTCTAAGATGATATTGTCATTCTTGAGAAATTCTCAATAGGAATATAAAATTCCTAAAAATGATGCAGAAATATTCGTGGGGTGCCAACCAAAACTTCTATATCTTTTATTTCCTTCTTTATCTTTTAAATATTCTATAAAACCAAAAAACTACCTACGGTTTCTTTTCAAATCCCTAACTTCCCTCGTTTCTTCTTCAACCTCAACCCTCTTCCTTCTTCTCCATTTCTCCTCCAACAATGGCACACAAATCCGCGAAATCTGGAAAGGGCAAGGGAACCCCCAAGAAACGGTCACAGGTTGTGGCTGCTTCTGCCCAGCAACTACCTGTTGTGGAGCCTCCGTCAGTTACTGAGGGGGAGCCCTCGATGATGCAAACCCCTGCTCCGGTGGTCACTGAGACCAAGGAGACACCTGCTGCGGTTCCTGCCAAGGACAATGTGGCTTCGACTGGTGATGCCACCACTTTTGGCGAACCTGAGGGTGCTACGGAGAAAACCCTCGTTGTTAAGGAGGAAACCATTCCACCAGAGGCGGTTACCAAGTCTACTTCTGCGTCTCCCAAAGCAGCAAACTCCCCTGCTACTGATGCGGAGACTCAAGCCGAAAAAGGCAAGAAAAGCGCTGAGGATCCTGAGGATTTCCAGAGCACCGATGAACAGGACTCTTTGGCTGAAGAGACTCCTGACGAGGATGAGAATGTGGAGGTGATCGGCTCTGTTCAGAATCCTCCGATTCGCTCTTCTCTGGGTGTTGCCTCTCACACCAGGATGAAGCGACCTTATGCTGGTATAAGGGATGGTATGCATTCTGGCTCTCCTATTCACAAGAAAGTGAGAAATGCAGATTCCTTTGTTTTTATTCCTGCGGTTGATCAGTATGTTTCTCTGGCTGAATTAAATCGGATTCTTGCTGATGATACTATGCCAAATAGAAACATGACCAAGCGCAACATTGCTGCATGCAAGCGTGTAGACTTTGATTGGTTTACTCAACATGAGCTCTGCTTTGCTGAGATGTTTGAAAGGTTGACCTGGCGATCCTTTTGTGAATATGATGGCATCAGTTCCATCTCAAAGGTCAAGGAATTCTATGCCAATATTACCTTTCATAAGGAAGATTCTCTCATTAAATTCATCAAGGTGTTGGTAGATGAGAAAACCTTTGTTTTCTCTGTGTTTGATGTCTGCCGCCTCTTTGAATCTGATCTTGTTAACAACCTGAGGGTGATCAGTGAAGGAAAGCTGGAAGCTTATCAGACCATCAACGATGGTGAGGTGGTTGCTGTCAGCGGATATCTGCAGAACACCGGGCTGAGTTTCAGCAACCGGATGTTTCACAAGGCAGTAATGTCTTGCTTGGCCCCTCGGATTGGCAGCATCGACACTGTCATGCCAAGAGATTGGAATCTGATGGTTCATCTTAAAAGAGGTATTCCTGTGAACTTGGGAAGTGTGATATTTGGCCATATGGCATCTTGTGTTCAGGACGAGAACAGGGCACTTCCATTTGCACATGTTATCACTGCATTGCTGCAGTTCTATGGGGAGCAGATTGTTCCTGTGAATCAAATGGACACCTGGAGTACTCAGGTTATTGGAGCTAACTCTGTAGCAAGTATGGGCTACCAGTATGTGGATGGTGTTTTTGTCAAGAAACCAACCAAGCGACAGATCGCTGCTTCTGTCCGTGGCAAGTCCACAGCTGAACTTGGCAAGCAACGCTATGCTGAACGTGAGAGGGCGGCTTCTTCATCCAAGGATGAGTCCCCTTCTTCTTCTAAGCTGCAAAAGGTCCTCTGTGAGGAATTAAGCTACACCAGACGCTCCATTCTTGAGAGGCTGGATGGATTTGCTGAGAGGCTGACCCGCCTAGAAAATATGGTCCAGACCTTGCTTGACAATGCTGAGGATTGAGCCATGCTCTCCGTTTAGGATTGAGCTACTCTCCTTTATCTTTAGGTGTCTGCTTTGTTGTTCTGGAATGAGCTATGCTCTTCTATTTATGAACTTGTTTAATAACTGTTTCGTTTTGATGCATCGCAGCAACTGTTGGCTGCTGACCTTGTCTTTTAGGTGCTAGCATATTCTTGCTGCACTAGTAATAACACTATCCTTTGTTATCCTCTTTTCTTTTTGATATGACAAAAAGGGGGAGAAGAATAAGTTCAGGGGGAGTTAAGGATTTAAGGGGGAGTGTTAAGGATTTAAGGGGGAGTTCACACAAGCTCGATCCCTAAGTTCATATTTTGTCATCATCAAAAAGGGGGAGAATGTTGACCTGGTTTTGATGATGAACTTAAGTGACATGTTACTGGTGGTAAGCGACGTGTTACTGGTGGTCAGTATTAATGTCTCACAAGTTATGTGTTCATTCTTAGTGATGAGCTTGAGCAATACGTTGCTAAACCACAGCTAGTAGCAGTTATATATTATTGCGTTCCAGTACACTGTTACTGTGATATTACGCATAGAAGTTGAAAATATGGAAACATATTTTTAATAATCATGATTTATTCTAAGATTTATTTTAATCTATCTCAGATAATTATTCTGAGCGTCTAAGTTCGTTTAACGTAGCCTAATGATTTTATCATAAGCACTTAGGCAACAAATAAAATGAGATTACCTTTCCAATTTCTATTTTTGGAAACAAAATATCTTTCTGATTCCCTGCAGCATCGTCTCGCTGTAATGGGAGAACATATCAAATTAAATTTATTTGATTATCACCATCAATTAGATAAGATAATGATTAGATAATGTAGATTGGAAATAAATTATCTAATTGATACGGTTAAAGGAAGTTACCATTGGTTCTTACCTTCTATGAAACAGCGAACGTTGAGCAGACCTGTCTCCTCGCTGCCAGTTTTGGCAATAAATCTTGGTGATTGCCTAGACGATCTCCCTCCTCCTTCTCCTTTATAAACAGACCAGTGACGACTAAATTAACTGCCTTTGTGCATCTGTGTGGTCTGTGTGGTCTGTGTGAGCTTTGTGCGTCGACGGAGAGCGGAAGGTGCTAAGTGTCTCCTGGTTCTTTCTCTTGCAAGCTGCGTGTGAGAGTGTCAAGGGGCTGAGGTCAGATCCCTTGAATCGTCTGAGAGGGACTGTGTGTCCTCCGTGCGTTCAACGAGCAGCCGGCGAATCGTCTAAGGGAAGCTAAGTGAATACCTGCTCTGAATTCAGTAACCGGTTGCTGACCCATCGGCAAGAAGCCGTTCTTGTCGTGTCTTTTCGCAGGGAAGTCTCGAGCCTACGGAGTTTGAGCAGTTAGACACGCACTTGCGGGTGCGCGCCAGAAGTCTCGTGCCTGCAGGGTAGAGCAGGAGTTGGGAACGCCGCCGGAGTGGAAAGAGTTCCTCCTGAGCACAGGGGTGCTGTGCAGAAGTCTTGAACGCCTGATACAGAGGGTTAGTAAAGCAGGTTGCGTGGAAGCCAACGGATCGGAAAATTCCACCCTAGGCACTGGGTGTGCAGTGCAGTGAGTCACGGCTGTGGTAACCGTGCACATCCGAACTGAGTGTAGGACGGATACCTTCTAAGTGGCTTTGTGGTTTTCTTTGTGATCTTTGTGGTTCCTATCTTCGTGATCTTTGTGGTTCAACTTTGTGGTTGTCTCTTAAGCAAGTGCAGGCTTATCTTAAGGAGAGACAAGATCTGTGTGGAAATCCTCTGCTGAACGATAAAGTGCTGAAGCAATCCTTTGCTGTGAAGCAGAAACGAGCTGCTCTCTGAGAATACATTCTTCACCGTAAGGAGTTATCTGCGAGGATTTATACTCTAACATAACGTTGTCTGTGCTCTTTGATAAGTCAGGTTTATATTAAGCGACAACGAGCTGTGTGGAATCCATTGAGCTACCAACTGCTGAGGATAAGCATCATTCTGCTGGAAACGAGAAGACGTCCACTGTGTGAGGAGCTGACCGTTGCCAGGAGTGATCATCTATTGTACGGGATTCTAAATCTCACTTTGTGAGAGGAACATATGCCTAGTGCAAGGGCTCTTTGCACCCATTATATTATATAGTGGAATCGTCTTGTTGGTGGAAAGTGGGCGTAGGTCAATTAAGGCTGAACCACCATAAATCACTATGTCCATTACGATTGCGCAAATACTCATACGAAAACCTACTTGACAAAATCGTAACAGTTACAGTAAGGTATTTCTCATTCTGAGAAACGCTCTGCTGTGATACAGTACGCTTCCGCTTACACCAAGAAAGGGCGAAAAAGTGATAAACATTAATTCACCCCCCTCTTAGTGTACATAAACGATCCAACAGCTACCCTTTAGGGTTTAATGAAGCTGTAACCACCCGCTGTTCATGGCCCCAGGGGGCATGTGACACGATATGAGCACAGAATGTGTGTCGGGTTCACATGATGTTTGTGACGCGAAGGGTGACACTTGGGAGGACACGCTTTAGGATCATAACTAGCCAGCGATTACGTGCTACCTTGTCTGTAACTGTTGTTTCGGGCTTAGGTCGACAGCGACATCAACGTGGGAGGAGGCTCGTAGTGTATTGGTAAATGTTCTTGGGGATCACTGGGTTACAAAATCCAAACCCTACTACAATTCGCTAGGTGTAAAAGCATTTGCCATAATAAGACAATAAAGGGTCTAAACCTAGACTTACTTAAGTGAAATGAAATGCTTGTGTTCGAAAACACGCCGGGCAAAGAGGCATCAGGGATACCATACAGAACCTCACCGATTGTTGTTACGATGGTTGTCTCGGGCTCTCAGACCAGTTCGATGTCCGAAATTCCATCGCTGCCAAGGATAAAAAGAACATTGGTGGGTTTGGATTTTTCTTCATTGTGGGTCGTCTCATCACACACTAATCGGTCTAATCCCATTCTTTTCTAACCACATAGAATGCAAAGTCCTAACACGTAAAAACTCCTCTCCCAAAGTCTCTCCGTTCTCTTTGACAATTGCTAAAAATTTTCCTCAACCTGCTGACCGAGCCCCATTATCATATATCCCCCAAATTAGGATAAGATTACTGCTAACCTTAGACAAATGAATTCTCTGATGGTTAAAGAAAGTCTAAGCTCCAGTCGGATTAGACCATCGACACGACCGGAGATCACGATCAGCCGCAATAGGAATTCCGTTTCGCCTCCACCATTTTAGCCACCAAAAGAAACCACTGCCGAATCCTCCTTCCCTGCACGGCTCAAATCTCGTTTGTTTTTGTTTAATATTCATTAGGATCAATGCTTTTGAGACCCCATTAACTTTTCCTACACCCACCTTAATTATATATGACTGTGTGTCCACCACATTAATTATTTCGTGGCTGAGTTGTAAAAACAGTGTCGTGGGAACAAAACGAACCCCTGAAACAAAAGCGGACTAATTGTTAATCTATAAAGTGGTCGTTTAGTGTGGTCAATAAATAAATGGTGAGGATAATGTCGTCCTTTTGGTGCGTTGGTGGCCGCATTAGCGTCACGCTAATTAAAATAATGACGTTATTATCTTGGCCTAAACAAGTGCCTTAATATCTAGGATGATGATCATGCTGATTGCAAAAATGATAAAACTAGCAGTACGATTAGTTACTAATGAAGTTAGAGTCAGGAGTTTGGCTGACACATGTGTGCGTTTTCTTGCTCTTCTGCGGCAGATCCTCTCCAGCATCCATTGAATATGCTCAAGATTCACTGAGGGTGGTATTTAAGTCCGTTCAAAGGTATCTCGAATTAATTGGAATGGTGTATGGATCGTCTATACTAGGTTTTTCGTTATCCTCAAACGCTCGAAGGTCCTACAATCGGATCGAGATTCCGTCAAACCCCATCTCACCACAGACGTGATGGAATTCGCCTTCTCGAACACTCCTAGAAGTATACATACACACTACATAGGGGCTAATACCATTGGGAAAGAGGTTATGCCTTTACTCTAGATGGAATGAGTAGACAATATGCACACCTCCACCACCTTTCGAATCATTAGATGGGAAAACTATTCCTATTTTCGAGTCATTAGCTTTCCCCAAATTTTTGGGGGGTCCAAAACAGAAGGTGGGGTTTGAATCTTTTTTTGGTAAAATCGATCCCATGTCATCGAGGCCTCATTGAAGAAAAGGTATAGGTCGGGGGGTTTGAAATCCCACCAAGAAACAATGAAAGGCATCCTCCCACTCAAGGGAAGAAAAAGGAAATTGGTTAAAGCGTGTTTGATCGTGTGTTCATCATAAAATTTGTCCCGTTGTCTCGCACTGTGGTGATCAACTACCCAATATTCCTATAGGAAAGATAGTTGGCCGACTGTTTATGGCTGTGTTTTCGTGTCTGTGAATGTTCTGGTTGAGAAATCGCACACGTGTTCTTGTTGACATCCAATCATTCTAAGACAAATTGTCGGCTCAGGAAATGTTTGTTAAGCCATTACATGTAGATTACTCCATGTAAACTGGGTTCCTATGACTTGGAACTTGGTTTGTTTTAGCGGTAGGTGAAGGCTTGTTTATATTATATAGTTTAAGGTTACTCGATCTTCTTTTACCTTAGGTTGTCATAAAATGAGCATGCAAATATATCTATTAGAAGATCAGATAAATAATTTTTTGGATCAATTGAACCGTACGCATTCTAAAAGACATGTTTAAGAGTGAAAGAATGTCTCAACCTCTACGAAAGATAAAATGGCGTCCGCTAGCAACATGAGGTCGCCTGACATTGGGATTGGATAATTTCAGACAGTCTCCGAGGATAGACATGGAAAGATTTGGAGGGCCGATCGGCGAGATTTCTTGCTCGTGTGCTTTTCACGAATGCGGCAGATTTTGGTCGACCGAATCACGTCTTCATTAGTAAAGATAAGCAGAGACCATCGGCGGCGCGGACGAAACGGTCGTCTTACCACGTGGAAGAACTCAACCCGTCTCGGTTTTATCTAGATGATGATTGCATTGTAGTAACTTAAGAGTTTATGATAACGTCAAAGTTAGTTTTTGAACGTCTTCTGCTTGGCTATGCCGATGTAGACAACGATAAATGACAAATAGAAATTCTTACATGTCATTACTTTATATACGCTAAGGAAACGTTACGCATATCTTCTCCATCCTCCGCGACTGGTCACAAGCAACTTCTTAATTAAGCTCAATTCAATAGATCGGTTTCCTCCCTTCACCTGATTCATCACCTTTGGCGGAAACAAACGCAATTAGTTCAACTTCCCATTTTCGAGAAGGTTCGAGTTTCGGCCTCGCCATCTGACAAAATACATAACAAACAAGTGCAGTTCGTACGAAGTTAGAATGCAATCAGTCCGAAAGCAAGCCTAAGAAAATGACTAAGGCCAATATTTAGGTCCAACGGCTCATGATTAACGCGTGTTTTAGCACGGTTAAGAGTCGTTTTAGTGACTCAGTGAACGCCCACGTTCTTTAGGCCCCTGAGAACAGCAAAATCATGTGCCACCTTTCCATTGTTCACATGAATTGGCGACATTGCCTGACGTTAAACCGTGGCTTCCCCTAACCCTGGTCGTTAAGCGTGATTATCCAGCAGATCAGGAGAGGTGCCTAAATCATTTAAAACGAAAACCTCCTCTACACCTCATTGCTAGATCCGATTTCGTGCAAATCACACCACGCCCCTGCTGGTCTGTTCGCACCGATGATCGACCGGCTGTTCGAGCTCGAGCGCTCCTCCGCACAATGTCAAACCACGATGCTCGTGAACGACCATCTCCAACACGTGACGCAGTTAACTCGTTAGTTAATTTCCGTGCTCGATGTTTATTAATAACAAGGTTGAGTTGGGAATGAGTAAGCACTAAACGTGACCTTCTTGCTCCAACCTTTTTCTGATAAAAGATTCTTTTGGGTATCCCAGTACTGTTTCGCCACTTGCCAGGCACATGCCCCCCAATACATAATACGTTTTATGCACCACGGTCTCCTCCTCCCCCCCAATACACAGTTGCATGCATTTCCTTACAAATGACATCATGTTCTGGCACTCGATCCATGGAAAGCTAGCTATTTATGACGTCATTTCCTTAGTGGACGATCCCAAGATTTCGAGCACTATAACAACAATTCCACTGACACAAATCTCAGGGCAGTGTAGGGGAACATTTGTCGTCTTGCCTTTTTGGTATTAAGAGACATTCCCCGAGTTATAAACACGATTCATTGATCATATTTTATCACGTAAATAATTGCGCCAAGCACTAGCATTTATTTTTAATAAAATTTGCGAGGTGGGTGTTGATTAATTAATTCGTTTTTATTATAAAGATAAACCCCCACTTAATGTTTTTGTGCGTTGAGTTGAACAAACACCAACTCCAATTCGATCCCAGAAAGCAAAAACACCAATAAAAGCATGACAAGAAATTAACAAAATGGATCAAATCACACTTACAAGAAGAAGCAAATAACAAAAAAAAAATCTAGACATTATTATTCAAGGACTTACAAGATGTTTAGATCCCCTTAATTAAAAAAAAAATACTTGAAGATGTAAATGGGCGATTGATTTTTTACACTAAAAGGAAATAAGAAAAAGGAAAGCCAAACATTTCCCCCCCATGATTTTACTCGACACGACTCTTTTGAGGATGTCCCAAAATGTTTATATAAACATCCCAAATGACACCACCCTCTTTCCTCATCCCATTTTCTCCCTTCTCCTTGTTCTTCATCTTCTTCTTCCTCATCACCTTTTTGGGTGGTGCTCAATCAGTAAGAGCTAGAGTAGAAAATAATGGTGAAGTTCTCGAAAGAGCTCGAGGCTCAGCTAATCCCCGAATGGAAAGAGGCCTTCGTTAATTACTGGCAACTTAAGAAGCATGTTAAGAAGATCAAGCTCTCCAGAAAGACCAGGCACCCTCAGGAGATCCCCGGCTCCGATTTTGGGAGGTCCGTCTTCGACTCCGTTCGTTTCCTCCACACGAGAATCATGGGGAGGTTTTGGAATCCCGGGAATGCTTCCGATGATCAGGTACTCCTCCTCATCCTCAGCCGACAATGAATTCCCTACCCCGGATTAGAAAGTTGTTCCCTTTCTTCCCTCGAAACCGGCTCTCCCCAGTCATAGCGGGCGTTCGCACAGCACGTACGGATCCTTCTCTACGTTGCCGTAAATGAGGATTCGCCGCAAACATTTATCAATACACAACAAGATAATACCTGAAACACCTCCTTAGATTGGTGAATTACCCAACAATCTTTAGTACGTAGTGTTTCACAGTCCCTAAATGTCTATTTCTTTTGATTATGACAATTTGATCAAGGGTGTGCACTCGCGTAACGTTCTCGTTCAAACTTTTTACATTCCAGGGGATTATGTCAGTTGGGGTATGATTTCGTGAAATAATCGATTGATATTAGCCCTTCATATGGTTTCTGATACGACGACGACGATGATGACTGTGATAAATACTTGGCGATAGTGGGGTGGCACATAAATCCCACCTCCTTTTCCTTTTGGGAGAGGGAATGTGTGGTACTTGTTTATTCGTATTTTTTTTTCTTTTCTTAATGGAAGTCTAGTTGGACTATGAGTCAACCCCATTATTATTTTTCTTCATTTAATTTACTTGCTTAGTACTAAATTCAGTTAAGACAATTCGGAGAGCCACCCAAGTCTCTGCCCTCCACCACCGATTCTCCCCCATTAAAAATTTTTAGTTAAATAATAATATTTATAATTAGTCTATTTTATGTTTAAATGGCTTATTGAAACAACGTGATATTCGAGGAAAAATAAGCAAAAAATAAATAAAATGTGATTTTTGTCCTAATCTTCATGCTTTATTTGCTATCGAGGATTCTCACGTTCATAACGTTAGATCGGGTCGATTTACCGAAATGGCTATGATTGGAACGGTCGATTTTATTTAATTATTTTTTTAATGGCGGGAGGGGGGCGAAACATGCGAACGATTGAATTGCGGAGAATCACCGTTAGAGCCGATGACGGCGAAATCATAGTATTTGCGTGACTGAAATATTCCTGCGGTCGCAGGTAAGAGGTAGTGTCATGGACGAGGAGGACGAAGACGAGCCAGTCTGCGAGACTGAGCTGGTGCAGTTATTCTCCGAAGAAGACGAGGTATGTAAGGACATGGTATCTGTTTGTTTAGGCGGTAATGATGGGAACGGATGTGATGAGTTGAGCGTGTTGTGATTTCGAAGGTGAGGGTTTTCTTCGTGAAGTTAGACGAGGAGCTTGAAAAGGTTAATCAGTTCTACAAGGTGAGGGAAGAGGAGTTTCTCGAGAGAGGAGACACGCTCAATAAGCAGCACCAGATCCTCATGGATCTCAAGCAGATACTCGGCGAACGGCGTCGGAAGAACTCACCTTCATTCAGGGGGAGCGCCGGAGCCTCCCCCCGTTTGTCCTCCGCTCGCACCTCCAATTTCTCCGGTGAGTCATAAACCTCGGCCTTTTCCTGCAATAGCTTTTATTGTCGCGTATGTTAAAGAGATAGATGCTACTGACTCGTCACGTAAATGATCACTGCTATGCAGATAGGGGCATGGATTTCAGCGAAACCCCAACGGAGTCCTCAGAGACCGAAGAGGCTGTCGCGGTTCTTGAGAGGAACGGTGTCGGCTTTGTCAGTTCGGCCATTAGGGCCAAGAACAAGAACAACGGGAAGCCTAAGATGGCAATGAGGATCGACATACCGGCCACGAACCCTACAAGGACGATAACGGCTGTCACGTCGATGCTGTGGGAGGACCTGGTGAACAATCCTCGGAAGGACGGTCCAGCTGATTTCATCAACAGGAAGAAGATCCAGTACGCGGAAAAGATGATCCGAGGCGCCTTTGTCGAGCTTTACCGTGGCCTTGGCCTCCTCAAAACCTATAGGTACGTTCATCATTTGATTTTTTGTTATAAACTAAGGTGGCACGATACTTACAACCAAATCTAATATTATGTTTTTCTCTTGCAGCTCGTTGAATATGATGGCTTTTACAAAGATTCTGAAGAAATTCGACAAGGTAACGAGTTAGCTCAGATCAAATCCTCTGATATTCATAAGACGTGTTAGGGACAAAGTATTAATGTTGAGTTGAAATGAAATTTTCATTAAATAGGTGGCGAATCGTCAGGAGTCGTCCAGATATCTACTAGAGGTCAAGAAGTCGCATTTCGTGAGCTCGGATAAGGTGTGTAAAGAATCGTAGACATGGCTGACCAGAAAGAAGTATATAATGGTCTTGTATCGAATTCCATTGATGTTAATTCATGTACCTTAATTAATTGATTAACAGATCGTGAAGTTAATGGACGAAGTGGAGTCAGTTTTTACGAAGAATTTTGCGAGCAACGACAGGAAGAAAGCGATGATGTTCTTGAAGCCCCAACAAAGTAAAGATTCACATATGATCACCTTCTTCGTAGGTAAATCATTTGATTAACTCATAAACTTTGTTTCTGTATTAGCTTATACGCGTTCAAACTGTTTGGACTTAAAAAATATATTATGGTTGGTTGGTTGCAGGCTTGTTTACAGGTTCATTTATCTCGCTGTTCTCCATATATGCGATCCTAGCGCACTTCGCCGGCATCTTTTCTCCAAGTACCGACCTCGGCTATATCGAGATTGTCTACCCCGTGTTTAGGTAACGTCCATAAGTCGATCCTCTTGCTTTTGGTTCCCCCCATGTAGTTGCCCTTAATCCGTCCATGCAGTTGCCGTTAATCCGTCTAGTCATGACCGGTTCTGCCTCATTTCTATCAGTGTGTTCGCTTTGCTGAGTCTTCACTTGTTCATGTACGGGTGCAACCTCTTCATGTGGAAGAAGTCGAGGATCAACTCTAATTTCATCTTCGATTTCAAGCCAAACACAGCCCTAAAGTATAGGGACTCGTTCCTCATATGCACCACCTTCATGACCGCCGTGGTGGGTGCGATGGTTCTTCACCTCTTCTTACGAGCCAATAGCTTCTATCCCTCCCAAGTCGATGCCATCCCTGGCATCCTCCTCCTGGTAATGAGCCACTTCTTTATCCTCAAAATCGATAGAAACGTGATAAGATCATTTACAAACATGTTTGCTGCTTTCAGATATTCATCACGCTGCTCGTGTGCCCCTTCGACATGTTATACCGCCCAACGCGCTATTGTTTCCTCCGGATCATGAGAAACATAGTGTGCTCTCCATTTTACAAGGTCTTGATGGTCGACTTTTTCATGGCGGACCAGCTCACAAGCCAGGTAATTTTAGCCGAGTCGGTAACCCGAAATTAAGCTGAATTTCCGATAATCGTCTTTCTGTTTTCTTCAGATACCGTTGCTAAGGCACATCGAGTCTACCGCATGCTACTTCATCGCTGGAAGCTTCCGGACGCACCAATATGAAATTTGCAAATCGGGCAGGCTCTACAGAGAGCTTGCCTATGTCATATCCTTCTTGCCATACTATTGGCGTGCGATGCAGGTACGGTAAATTAGCCATTAGTTAGTTTTCCGGCCATACTTTTCATCAGCCAAGCAAGTGTTAATGGCTTCCTGCCCCAACGTGGCAGTGTGCAAGGAGGTGGTTCGATGAGTGTGACGTGAACCATCTGGCAAACATGGGAAAGTATGTATCGGCGATGGTGGCTGCGGGTGCAAGGATCACTTACGCCAGGCAAAACAACGACTTATGGTTTGGCATGGTATTGGTAACTTCCGTAATCGCGACTGCCTATCAGCTATACTGGGACTTCGTCAAGGATTGGGGCGTGCTAAACCCTAAGTCCAAGAATCCATGGCTTAGGGACGATTTAATCCTAAAGAGCAAGAGCATTTACTACGTCTCCATCGTAAGCATTTCTCTGAGACTAAAAATTTCCGCGGACACTTTAGGCCGTCCTTGACATATCCTAAAATTTACAGGTCCTTAATGTGATCTTGAGAGTCATTTGGGTGGAGACCGTAATGAGGTTTCACATCGGAGTCGTAGAGTCGAGGATGCTGGACTTCTCCCTCGCTTCCTTGGAGGTCTTCCGACGCGGCCACTGGAACTTCTACCGGTAGGATACACTTGGGGCTCATCCTACAACCTTCCAGGACATGCTTCGAACCGAGATTCACTATTTCCCTTTCCCTTGAACAGGTTGGAGAACGAGCACCTGAACAACGTGGGGAACTTCCGTGCCGTGAAGTCCGTGCCTCTGCCGTTCCGTGAGATGGATTCCGACTAATGATGACGACATCGTTTCGTCCCTCCTAATCTTCGAAGTTGCTATTACAGGGGAATTCTTCATGAAAGCTAACAATCATTTGGAACACTAGGTCGTAATCGTTGTTGTATTGTAACAAATGTCAAATCCACTGGGATTGATCCCCTTGGAGGCGAACGAAACGGGCCAAATGTTCAAGCAATGAAATCCGGAAGCGGATAACCATCGAATAAGACGTCCAAGGATTGACCGAAATGGTTAACGTGTGATTATGTCTCGATCTTAATTTGACGAGATGGGCTTAGGAAGAACTGCTTTTGGGAGGTAAAGGAGTTGAATCTATCTACATAGGGCATGTAAACGCCTTCTAATGCCTTGGCATCTCCTATTTTAGCATTTTAACATATTTGCGAATTCAGTTGCTTGAAGCTCGAACTCAAGACTTCTCTTAACGGGATCGGACGTCGAACCATTGGTCGTTGGTGCAAGTATACAGGTCACCTGCAGTACTCGAACCATAATCTTGACTGTATTCGCCATAAGTCTCTTGTGGAATGTGCTTATCCGGTCTGTATGAGTATGATTATGGAATAATATTTTTACTTATTAAAATATTGAGGACTGATATGAAAGAAATATAAACATTAAAGGTCATTACGTAATTTATTAAAAGCAAAAGAATAGTTAAAAGTCGCTGCCGCCGCCTTCGTCGTCGGACAACTACCACAGCGAAACCGAGTTGATTACCTTTCTTTCTTCCTCGGCTTCTGTCCGAAAGAGCAGGAGGCGTCCCATTTTCGCCTGCGAGGATTAGGGTTTTGTTGATTCTCGATTCGAAGGAGGAGAGGTAAGTCAAGGAGAAACGATGGTGAAGGCGATGCTGAGGAGGCTTGTCTCGAACTCCCTCACTGTGGCCGCCGGCAGGTCACAGCACCACCAGCTTCGTCGCCTCAACATCCATGAGTACCAGGTTGGCATCTTTATGGTTGATCCGTTCCTTTTTTTAGTTCTCAATCGTGATTTATTCTCCGATCGCCGTAGTGGGTGGGGGATTTTGATGGGGTCTTTTCTTCTTGTTTTTTGGAATTTGCTTTTCTAAGGGGGCGGAGTTGATGGGGAAGTACGGTATCAATGTCCCCAAGGGCGTGGCAGTTGGGTCCGCTGATGAGATCAAGAAGGCGATCCTGGATGTGTTCCCGAAGGAAAATGAGGTGATTCTGTTGTTCTCCTTCTACAAGTTCGTTATGCAATTTGATGTTTAGCCCACCGTGTGTGCGTTAATTATTCGATAGGTTTTTTTAGTGTTGATTTGGCATTTGCGGTGGGTTAATATTGTGGGGCGTTCTTGTTCCGCAGTTAGTTGTCAAGAGTCAGATTCTGGCTGGTGGGAGAGGACTCGGGACTTTCCAGAATGGACTCAAAGGCGGAGTTCACATTGTCAAGGCTGATGAAGTTGAGGGAATTGCGGGTATGGTTCGCTGTCTTGGGTTTCCATAGGAATGAATTTTGTTTTGCCTTTCTGTTGCCCTTTTCAGAAGATCGTGGTGTTTAAGTTGTGATTTCTTGGTGATTGGTTTTGGTTGGTTGATATCTTCTTTTCGGGGGAAGTTGTATTGTCCTTTGGAGGTTGTTAGTATAGATTTGCTTTCTGGAAAGATCATGGTTAATTCCTTGATTAAAGTCTTCACAAGTGGATCAATGCAAAGCATTGCCTTGCTTGTATGAATGGCCTAAATCTATGAGTTGATCTGATTCTTCTTAATTACCAACCTGACGAAATGACAATGTTATTTCTGGGCTTATTGTAGGAAAGATGCTTGGACAGGTTCTAGTCACCAAACAAACTGGCCCTCAGGGAAAAGTTGTGAGCAAGGTGGGAATTTGTGTTATCTAGTGTGCTCTGAGCATTGGTTATCTGCAGTTCATTAATTCAGTGAAATGGGCTTTATTGTGCTTAACAAAAGTTAATTGTAAAGTGGCTGAATGTTGTGGATTGATTGGATTACTTTATTAAGCCGTTCAGTAAAAGTATTCACACAACCCCTTTATCTGTTTTCATTGTCAGCTAGTTTTCTTAGTTTAAATATGATGGTTGTAATCTTTACATTCAATTCCTCTGGTTGTCATCTTTGATCTGCCTCTGAGTTTTGCCCCCAATATTTTTCCCTTAAAGTCTTAATCTCCTATTTGGACTTGATGTTTGGTGCAGGTTTACATCTGTGAGAAGTTGTCTCTCACCAATGAGATGTATTTTGCCATTACTCTTGACAGAAAAACTGCTGGTCCTGTAAGTATGCACTCTTATTCAAGTTCGAATTTTGTGTGTGGCTCTGAACTGCCTAACTTTGTTGTGAAAAATTCGGTTAATATGATGTCAGCCTACCTCTCATCAAATTATGTTTCCAGCTGATAATTGCCTGCAGCAAGGGAGGCACTAGCATTGAAGATCTCGCCGAGAAATATCCTGACATGATTATAAAGGTCTCTGGTTGTGTTTAACACTAGGATGCTGACTGCCAGATGTCTTTCAGATGTGGTTATTTTTAGCTTTCTACCTTCTCTGATTCTGCTTTTATCTAGGTTCCGGTTGATATTTTCAAGGGGATAACTGATGAAGATGCTGCTAAAGTTGTTGATGGTTTAGCTTTGAAGTCTGCTGAAAGAACTTCAGCGATTGAACAAGTCAAGAAATTGTACAAACTTTTCTGTGAAAGCGATTGCACATTATTGGAGGTGTGTATCTTGGATAGTCTGCGTTTGACAATCCACCCATCTGAATTGAAAGCATTAATTCCATTTCAATCTGCGAACACTTCTCCCTCTGTTATTTGTGCTTCTGAATTGCTCAAATTTTTGCAGATTAATCCTCTAGCTGAGACGGCTGATGGACAATTAGTTGCTGCTGATGCTAAATTGAACTTTGATGACAATGCCGCGTACCGCCAGAAAGAAATTTTTGCTCTGAGGGATCCAACTCAAGAAGATCCTAGAGAGGTCCAAATCCATCCCTGAGAAGTTGAATTCATTTTAGATTTTCTTTATCATGATGATATATTGTGCGAGGTTTGTGTTAACTATTCTTGTTATGTTGTAGAGATTATGCGATCAGGTTTTTGCCAATGTCAATTGGAATCTGTTGTTTGTCAACATTTTGCTTTGGCTGTGCGCTTATTGTTAGGTCGCCGCTGCAAAAGCAGATTTGAACTACATTGGTCTGGATGGAGAGATCGGTTGCATGGTGAATGGTGCTGGACTCGCCATGGCCACAATGGACATTATTAAGTTGCACGGTGGAACTCCGGCCAACTTTCTTGATGTTGGTGGCAATGCTTCTGAGAGCCAGGCAAGTTCCTGTTTTTCAAGAATCCTAATTTCATGTTTTTGGGATTTGTCGTTCTTTTAAGCTAATTTTCATGGTCTGGCTAATGAATATATCCGTGATTCTGCAATTTATACTTGTTTCCTTCTATTATTTTGTCAAGGAAAGCATCAGGAAATTGTTGTGCTTTCCCTTTTTCACTATAATAGTAAATGGACCTGAAAATGACAAGTTGGGTGTTGTGCAGTATGCGCTGTCTTGAGTTCACCCACCTAGGAGGATACTTATCTGCGGCAATATATAGATGGATAGCTATTCAGGCACTTCTAATGAATACAAGCTCTATTTCATTACCATGTAACATAGTTTGTTTGACCAATTTCTCAGACTTGAAATCCATATTTACTGCTAGACAAAATATGTCTTTGTAGTGACTCTGTCGACTAATAGAAACCCATTCATAAGGTAAGGAGTAATAGAAAGATGCACAACACTTCTAAGCTATTTTCTTGGCTGACTGCATTTCTCTATTTTGTATCTCCTTACTACACAGGTGGTGGAAGCATTTAAGATATTGACATCTGATGAAAAGGTGAAGGCCATCCTAGTCAACATTTTTGGAGGAATCATGAGGTGCGATGTCATCGCAAGCGGAATTGTCAATGCAGCTAAACAGGTCAGAAGCATCTTCTTGCAACCTGAGCAATTGGGGTGGTTGTGACATTGTTTTCAACACATGCTTGAACAGGAATGAAACTACTTTCCTTCAACTTATGACTCTTCATTTTGATTGCTGTACCGATATGTGGTGAAGAAAGTCAGCGGGCTTACCTTTAGCCTCAAATGACTAGCCAGTTCCAAAAAAAAAAGAGTAGATTGAGTAGCCTGGGCTCGATGGGTGATTGCAGAGTCACTGCAACTTCTGCTGTCTGCTTAGCATTTTTCAATTACGGTGCATGCTATCGACTGATCAGCATAATGGCTTCTGTAGGTGTCGCTGAAAGTACCAGTGGTGGTTCGTCTCGAAGGCACTAACGTCGACCAAGGGAAGAGAATCTTGAAGGTGCGTGCCGAAAATCCTGCTATCTTTCCTAGCAGACATACGTGTCTCCTTTCTCCGGCCATAAAAATATCCATTCCCATCTAACGCGTGCCTTCCTTTGCCGACATCTTTAGGAGAGCGGGATGGCGTTAATCACCGCGGAGGACCTGGACGACGCGGCCGATAAAGCAGTTAAAGCCGCGGCAAACTAAGCTGCTTAAATGATGATGGGATTTTTTCTTGATAGGAAGTTTAGTTTTAACCATACTTTTGGTTAGGGAATTTTCCTTTTGGAAAAACGGGAGGCTTTTAGAATATTCTCATTGGTGCGTCTCCAGTAGACACCGACAATCCGATTTCGGATAAAACTGAAAGATATAAGTGAGAATGCTATCATTATCAAGTATTTAACACTTATTTAAATTGTATTGAGTGGTGACCCCGAATTGGCATTGCCTTTTGTTCTTGAAAGGTGGGTCTGCCTGGATTTTCAGACAAGCATCAAAAGAAAGAAAACTAGCTGTCCACACAACGACTTGTTCTGCCGTTGCCCAAATGGCGTCTTTCCCGACTACCATCCTCAACAACCCAGTTTCAATCACCAAGTCTTCTCTGTACTCCACTTATCCTCACAGGACAACACACGATTTCTGGAAGAAAGCCAGGTTTACTATCGGCCGCAGCACGGGAAAGAGAAGCGTCCTGACCCGGTCCAGCCTCGACGAGGTTTCGGTCTCCTACGAGTCGACCGGTGTTAAAGTTTCGGAGTCAGACCCCATACCGTCCCTTAAGCTCAAACTGTTGGTGAGTTGTGTCAGTATTTGCTTAATTGGGCGCTTTAGGTAGCCAATGGCCTCGGGTTTGAGGAGTTTTTTGTTTTCTTTCAATCGCAGAGTGCTGTTTCAGGGCTGAATAGAGGGCTGGCCGCTAGCGAGGATGACCTCCGGAGGGCTGATGCTGCTGCCAAGGAACTCGAGGATGCGGGAGGGCCCATCGATATCGCGGCTGACCTCGACAAGCTCCAGGGCAGATGGAAGTTGATTTACAGTAGTGCGTTCTCTTCTCGTACCCTCGGTGGCAGCCGTCCTGGACCACCCACCGGGCGGCTCCTCCCAATAACCCTTGGTCAGGTATTAACAGCCGTCATGCTTTTCTGGGCTTTTGTTGCTTGGTATTTTCAGCTTTACCGAATTGAATTCATGTGGTTCTCAGGTTTTTCAGCGGATCGACACCTTTAGTAAGGATTTCGACAACATTGTGGAGCTCGAGCTAGGCGCTCCGTGGCCTCTACCACCGATTGAGGTAACGGCCACACTAGCCCACAAGTTCGAAGTCATAGATTCAGCGAAGATCAAAATAAATTTCGAGAAGACGACCGTAAAGGCGACGGGGAACTTAGCGCAGCTCCCACTGTTGGAGGTGCCACGGATTCCGGATTCACTAAGGCCCCAGAATACAGGAAGCGGCGAATTCGAGGTGACATACCTAGACTCTGACCTCCGTATCACGCGAGGCGATAGGAGTGAGCTTCGAGTCTTTGTAGTCTCTTGAGTGGCAACAAACGCCGGCGAACTGTTGTAAATCCAATGATTTAACAGAAATCACATTTGAGAGGAGTAGGAAAATCATTTGACGACGTCTCTCTTATGTTTGTTGTGTACACAAGTTATGAATTCTGTAGATGTATTAATCTCGACATGCGTTTTTCGGAATTCTACCAGTGCCCACCTACGGAAACCCTTCGACTAAGGTATTCTATGATTGTCGTGACCAACGGAAGCCTGCACGAAAGGCAACGTTCATCTTAGGGGGCCTCGTCAAGCAAATAGCAGCACAAAAGTGGAGGATGAAACGTCAGATATTACCAAGTGCTTGTGAATATCGGCGAGGACAGGGGCGAAACTATTGCAGAACGTCTTCATATTGTCGTCGAGATCACCTGCACCTCCAACCACTTCCATGACCTTTCTTCTTTCCGGGACTAGCTTTATCCCGAACTGCGACAACCAACAGAAGTTAAAGCCTGAGATATCAGTAGATCAGCAACCACAGATGGTGGTCTTACCAAGAAAGCAGAAGTGGCAACCCAGCCATGCCATTTCCTGAGCGTCTTCTTATATGAATCCCTGCACACGTGTGATGTGGACCATTCTGGATGAGCAACCAGGTTGCGGAACAGCTGCACCAGGAAATCCATTGATCTGAAAATAAAACCGGTAAGGAAGCGAGCAATTGAGGAATCGGATTATCTGCAGAAATCTACTAGGGTTCAGGCAGGAACTAATAGCCTACCTTGTCAACCAGAGAAGCGCAACCGTGCAGCTCGAAGGATTTTTTGCCGTTTTCGATTTGACCTCGAGATTAACCATACAGCTCAAGCAACCAAATTCCTTAGGATTCGACGAGTACTTCGACTCCAACTTCTATAAAAGCAAGCCAAAAACAGAAAAGAAAATAAACACCGGTGCATCAATGCAGGATCCACGAGATTCTAGGACATGGTTTTGCGACGATAACGAATTTACCTCTATGTTTCCTCCCACGTCGGTCTTCACAAATGCCAGAGACGGACAGAAATCATCTGAGGTGCAGAAAATCGACAAACATTACGCACTCGACCGAAGGAAAACATGGACAACGTAAAAGACTAAAACCGGGTCTGAGTGAGACCTAACAGACAGAGCAATCCTTTACAGACGTGAAGGAAAGGCTCGGTCAATATCTCGCCGCTTTCGGACCGGACATGCTTCAGCGCCTCGGTCGAAACCGTGAACACCGTTCCCCCGACGTGATCGCAACCTGCATTCGCGAACCAACGCATCCGGGTGACCTTAAAATCTAAAAGACAGATCCTGAAAAAGACCAAACAAATTTTACTTGCCAGTTTCTTGAGTCATTTGAAGCTGTAGGAGAAATCTATTCCTCTTGTTTATTCCTTCTTCTTTCCTTGTGTTTGGGCGATGAATAAGATTTTGTACGAGGAAAAGACAGTTTGGCGTGGCGCAGCATAACTAATTAAAGGAGAGGAGGGATAACGAACAGTTATTAACGAGGGGAGTTTAGTTAATTATAGAAACAAGTTAAATAAATTAAGGGGTGTCCTAAAACATCTCTCCAACTATATAGATTATTTGGGCCTAGGCCCATGCGGCCATTATGGGCCCGGCCTCTCCCGTTATAAGAATACTTAGAAAACCCTAACCCTAAGAAAACCCTGAACAATCAATCTTCTCCGTTCCTCCGCCGCCGCCGCCGCCGCCCCTTGGTCCTCCGTCGAACGATGGTGAACCTGTCTTTACTTCGCTTAAATAATGGAGAAAATTGGCGGTGTTGGTTTTGTTGAGGGTGTTGTGCTTTTTGTTGTGTGGATGGTAGCCTTTCAAGAGGTTCGTGGAGATCGGGCGGGTGGCTCTCGTCAACTACGGGAAGGAATACGGGAGGCTTGTCGTCATCGTCGATGTCGTCGATCAGAACAGGGTAAGTGCGGGAAATGATCCGCCGCTGGTTTTTGTTTGTTATTGAGCTTGCGATCTGCTCTTTGCTTTCTTGATTTGCTGTGATCGTAGTTACTCTCTTTCGAGGTTTCCACGTCATAAGGTTTGTAGCAAAAGATTAACTTCTCGTGCGAGTGCCTTTTGATGGGGTTATGGATCTTGATGTGTTACTTGTTTCAGCAGTTCTGTATTTCCACTTAGATGTACTGCTGAAGTTAGTACACGATTAGTCTGTTGGTGTTCATGGATATCCATGCATTAGCGGTCGGTTTAAGTGTGGGCTCCTTAAGGTATTAAACATGCCCCGTGAAGAAACTTTGTTCGAGCTTTCCTTTTCGCCTACTAATTTAGATTATGTTTTTCGTCAAAAAGCAATGAAATGTTTCTGCTTATGGTTTCCAAGACTCTGTGAACTGAGCTGAGCAAGACAGGTTAAGCTGACTGTATTCTCCTCACAAAGCTCCATGATGTTCTTTTGAACTGAGTTCGGATTTTGCTGTTCGTTGAGTAACGGATAATGTTGGATTCATGGCGTTTGGTCTTATATCGGACTAACATTAATGCAGAGAGGTCATCTTATTCTGCTTTCTCTGTTTACTTGTTAGGCCCTTGTGGATGCTCCCGACATGGTTAGGACACAGATGAATTTTAAGAGGCTTTCCCTAACAGACATTAAAATTGACATCAGTAGGGTCCCCAAAAAGAAGACTCTCATTGCAGCCATGAAGGAAGCTGGTACACCGGAAGACCCTTTCTGGATATAGTCTGTATGTTGGAATCAGTTATGTTGGATTAAATTTCCTTTGGTGATAACTTTACGTTGTTATGCCAGACGTTCAAGGTAGATGGGAGAAAAGTTCTTGGGGCAGGAAGCTTATTGTGCAGAAGAGGAGAGCTGCCTTGAACGACTTTGACAGGTTCAAGGTCATGTTAGCTAAGATCAAGGTATGTCACTACAACCTTTTATCTTCAATATTCTCTGCAGCTTCTTTTATATGAGATTTTCACGCCTTGTTCATTTTGGCTGCTTTGTTTACAGAGGGGTGGACTCATCAGGAAAGAGCTTTCGAAGTTGAAGAAAGAATCTTCCTAAATTTTCTCTTTCGTTCAGATTCCATGGTGTCATTTGAAAGTTGTAGCTTTGTTTGTTTGGTTTGAGTTTGAGGAATCAACCAGCGAACGACAGAATCATTGAACTGTCCTCCCTGAAATGCTGCACATTTATCAAATTTTGGAGATTTTGAGGTGGCTGATTTTGTCTACTAAATGGAGAATCACTGACATCAAATGTAACTTCATCCTCCAAGCCAAGTATTACAATCAACATCAGAACTACCAGGAGGCCCTCGGTGTTCATTTACCTGTTCACGATGTGTAACATGTTTAGCAACTCAGCCACTTCAAAGTGCACATTGAGAATGTCCGCTGTTCTTCTGAGAACTCTCCGGACTGGCCTGTACTCGGCCATATCTGCTTATCTTTGTCAGTAGAAAAGTTTGATAGCCAAACTTCTTGGCTGATTCTGATGTCTGCATCATACAACCAAACCAAAAAAAAAAAGTATGGGTGGATGAAGTACTTAAAAGAAGGGTTGTCTTCCGTTCTTCACCTTGAATTCAGCATATGCGAAGTAATTTGATGAACCCAGGGAAAAGGTTAGTAGAGCTGTTAAGGCCAAAGGTGAGAGGTTCCTTCAGTTGCTGCAAGGTTAATTCTTCCCTCAGTCCCTTTATCTTGTTCGTTTTTTGCAGGTTCTTGAGCACAGTGCTGGGGAAGTCGGGATCCGTGGTGTTTTTGGGGATCAAAACCATGCCACCAGTGCCATCAGCCGAAGTTGATTCAACATATTCAGAGATACAGTGAGATTTAAAATATCCATCGATAGCCAGTGCAGCAGCTGGCAGTTCTGCCATGGAACTACCATGTCAAAGTAATGAAAGATGTAATACTTTTACATCCGGAGAAGTGTTCTTATTAGGGTATATTTCGGCGACAATTTTCAACTGCCGGTGATGATAAAATCAGGTGCTTAGGGCCTAAATGGCTGTCTCCTTCGTGATAAACAAATACATTTTCACGCAAGGAATACAAGTCTCACATCCTAAAATAAGCATTGGTTTAGCCGAGGTATGAAGCTGAACATAAAATAACACACTTTCCAGGACAGACAGAAGGAAGGCTCGGTGACAGTCTTATCAAATTGTTTTTCCCTATTTTTCTCTCATCCGGATGAATCGACGCCTTCGAGGTATGCTTAATAATAACATTGGTCATCAAATTATTTTACAAATCAGAGTTTTTAATTTTAAAATTTCTTAACTAATGTTTATAAATCGATATTTGATACGTTGAAATTAGTGTTTTGAGCAAAGACTTTACCCTTAAAACATTGAGAAAATCGATATTTCAGAACATTCCTCGGGCAGGCAAAGCTGTTAGTCATTTTGCCAGTATGAAAGAAATTCAGATTTTTTACCCGCTTTTGCCTGCACTTTTTCTTCCTCAGTAGGGACAAGTAATTTGTTTTTTTGGGCAGGAGAGACCAACAAACTTGAGATTTGTTTAATATCCAAACTAAAAAGAGAAAATGTATATTCCTACCAAAAGCCGAAGTCTTTAAATTTCATAATGGTCATTACATTTTTACACAACAGCGAAACGACATTGCAAATTCAAGGACCACCCATATGATGAGATGTTTCCCGTGTTTGGGAAGGCAAATTCTTATGCCGCGCTTCTCTTCTCCCCGCTCTTGCCCCGGAAAGGAGATAACAAGGAGAAGGAACGGCTTGCTACGGAAACATCGGAACAATCGGATCAGTAGTAAGCACAAACTTTACGCCTAGACTCTTACTGGGTTGGTAGAAGCCGAAGATGCTTACACTTTTTGGGAGTGGTAGAAGCCGTTGGAGTCTCATCTTGGTATATTAGATTCTTCAATGTACTTGCTGACACACAGAAGCAGAGAAAAAGGCGAGCATGGCATCAGTGTAGAAAAGACATCAAGCAGTTCTCCTAGAGCATGTCATCTGTCTACTACAAGACTTACAGCAACCTCATGGAATGCTAGTAGGAAGAGAACTAAAGAGCGAAGAGCATGAAAGATATCCATCTAATATTTAATGGCCTGCAATAATGGGGGACTATAAATTGAAAGATTCACCAACGATTTTGTTGACAGGCCGACAAAGACGAAACTCTTGACTGGAATATTCAGTAGATGTAACAAGAAGTGTCCAAACGTTGAACCCTGTGAGACAAGGATCTGGGATGGACATTTTTTTTTCTCCCGCATTGTCAAAGACCCTTGCCCTATGTCATTTAAAATTTATAAAATATCGGTCCCTTGCCCTGTGAACTGATTTTCCCGACAGAGACTCTCACTTGGAGCAATGGACATCAGGTAATTCTGGATCGGCGATGACCAATAAATCAGTAAAGCGGACGTTCAATGAGAGAAGATTTTACCTTCGTTTGAATGACTCGTATGACTTGCATGATTATCTGCATCCAACTCTATGACACCGACATTATCCAGTTCACCAACATGTTCAGAAGAAGCCGAATCACTGCTTTTCCGGCCAAACTTCCACAATTTTCTGACTTTTTTGGACGACGACTCCTGTTGCTGCTTTTCAACAGTTTCTGGCACATTCTTCGTTCCCATAGCATGTGAATCAGTTACATGAACTCTGACAGATTCAGGACCTTCAGTTGTAATACCTTGGAATGATGGCAGCGCCTTGCAATACTCTGAATTTTTCGTGCATGGATCTTCTAAGGAAAAGTTCCGGGCATATGGAGCTTGATAAGGTTTTCCGTTACTGGGTGAACACTCTAAATTATATGTCTTAACCTGAAATAAAGGGGTAACTGTTAGAAAAGATGTGCACATCTTCTAAAATTTCCTTGACAGAAAGGGTGGAAACTACAGCTCCCGAGGCTCTGCAAACTAATCAGAACATTGGAGCTAACTCAAGTAACGACACACTTTCTTGATGAAGCATTTGAGTTGGAAAGACTGGCTACCTGAGGATCACGGATTTGTGCTGACACTTCAACTGCATCGCTTTTTACAATGGCCGGAGCATTTGGTGAGTGTCCATTGACATTAGTCAGCAATTGATCTTGTTTTTTGGTGCTTATATCATCATCATGATGCTTCTTTGAAAAATGACCTTTGTCTTGGAAGGCGCTAGACGAAGGATTGTGAGGCTTTTCAGGTTCAAGCATCAGAACAGTCTTCTCTACAATAGAGGAATCATCACCATCACCCATACGAGTAATTCCAACAAAACCGCTTCTTGGGTTATCTTGCTTATTCCCACTTACAGCTGATGCACTGTTCACATTTGAAGGTTTGTAAGTCCTAATCTTCAATTCAGGTAGGCTCGCGGCCTTACTCTCATCCAAGCTGATAATTGCAGATATTTGTTTGCTATCACTTAATCTAGACATCCGTTGTCGTACTGCATTCACACTTTGAGGTTTAAGTGAGGGTCCGATTCCACTGCTCATCATTTTAGGCTCTGATAATCTTCTAATTCTAGCCATGGATGCCTTCGCATCAGGTTTTACACTGCTACTGTCCTTTAATTCCTTAGTCAAGGAAGGTACTGAGCGGCTTAGCCTGCTTGCAGCTGACTGTTTGACAGATTGGATGGTTCCTGCAGGGTTAGTTCTCTTTGAAGTCCTCTCAAGAGGAGATGACAAACTTTGCCCTGCATCAGTGAACTTAGACGGCTTGGGAGAAGGAAAAAGCTTATTTGGTATACTCTTTCTCTCTAAATGTGAGGATGACCGACCAGGAACAGAATTACTCCTAGCAGCAATTCGCTTTTGCCTCTCCAGCTTCAAGGACTCCAGTCTCTTTAATTGTTCCTCCTCCTGGTGACAGAAAAAAGAAAAACCATTTACGTCGGTAGAAATCAAAGCAGATAATCAGTCTCATTTCCTAACATTCTATTCTGAAAAATAAGATAGTAAAAATTGAATATCTCATGCTATGGCAGGACAATCACTTTTTCTTTCTTGACTTTCTGAAGATCAGCCTTGTAAGATCTCATCCGTTCAGCTCGGGCCCGAGCTTCATCCAGTGGACTCAGTTTTGTAGGTTTGCTCTTCCTTATTGGTCCGGTAGTCCTAGCAGCATCACGAGTGAGTTTCATTTTCTGGTCCTTAGCTTCCCTCTTAGGTCCTTGGTTCTTAGCAGCCACTGCCTTCTCATTCTTACTTGGCATGGAGCCCTTCGGTCTTCGGTCCGGCATTTCATAATCGAGAGCTGGGTCATAACTACTAGACCCTCTGTCAGCTTCTCTTTCAGGCATCAAGCTCGTGTAATCTGGCTCATAGTTAGGCCGAGCTTTCTTAGTCACTTTATCTGTCAGCTGGCTACCAGTTGGAAACTCTGAGTGAATCTCCAGCATAGTGCCTTCAATATTGGAGGAATTGAACCTCAATGAAGCAATGTACCCGTCATCAGTTGCATTGTAAGATCTTGAATTCGATCCCCTGGGAGCACTTTTATGGATATTTTCCAAAGATAGATCTGACGGAGAAATACCAGATTCGCCATCTCTTCCCTGAACCACAAAGTCATCAGCATCAGTCATCCTATATGCATTTCTTCTGCCATTTACACCATTAGGATGTGCATCAGATGAGCCTCTGCTACTTTGCTGATCACCCGTTCTAGATATCATCATTTCATCACCAGATGCCCGTCGCCTATAGGTTGAACTACCACTCATTCCTTGAATGTCTGCATAATCCTCTTCATATTGACCATCATCACCTCCACCAACAGCTAAAGGGTCATTGGTAGCTCCTTTTTTACGTCTTTTAATCTTAGCATCCCTTTCCATTGAGAACATGCCTTTATTTGCTGTTCTATCTTCTTCGTTGTCCTTCAGCAAGAGATTCTGGAATGCTTGCCAGTGTCCTCCATCTATTTCATTATCATAGGAAGCCTCATTTCTGTCCAATATAAGGTTTCCGCTTCTTGCCAATGTGCCAGCCGTCACTTCATCATCTCCCCTACCAGGCCCTGAAGCAGAATTTGGTTCCCCATGTGACCCGATCTCCTCCTTTGAAGAGATGTAGTTGATGTTACGTATCACAACCTTGCCTGATTTCTTTTTATCAGAACTCCCACGCCTCTTTCTTTGCATTTTAGTTTCTTCCTCTGAGTCAGATTCATCAGAGTTATTCACATCAGAATCCTCCCCAGAGGCCTCTGATTCCGAAGAAGGTTGTTTTCCATTGTGAGAACGCCTCTGAAGACGCGATTTATGAACAGTTTTTGACCTTTGATCCTGGACAGGTGAAAACATTGGCTGGAAGTATGGGCCGTTTGCTGGGTAGTTGGGATAGTAAGGCATTGGAGCCATTTGGTATGGTTGATAGCCAGGTGGAGCACCCGGTGGCGATTGAAATTGCCAAGGAGGAAAAATTGGGTTTGGGTATTGTCCCTGGATGTGCTCCTGCTGGCCTGCTGGCACTTGGTGATTCATTGGGGACTTCTCACCTGGCAAACGAAACTGGAAGCATAAACGGCGTTGACAATCACACACAAAATTGCTTCCACCACTGCCATTTCCAGCGGCATTAATGCACACTAATACCATTAAGGTACAAATGATCCCCACATCAGTAGGCGGAAGAAAGAAGCCAAACCATTGTTCTGAGATGGGGACATTTCCTGGTTAGATGCATCAGCAAGCACAATGCCAGAAGCACTCATTGCCATGAAGTTTGATTGAGCAGATATTTCTTCAGCTGCTTCTATCTCCAGCCATTGGCCGCTCTCATGTTTTTTCTTCCACAAATCTATAAATCTCTTGCACGCTTCCCTGTTTAAAAAAAAAAACATACTTCATGCCTTTTCACCGTTCTGGAATGATCAAACAACCTAACATACTTCATTTTATATGAGAACCAAGACAGATGGCTGCCTCGGATGTGATATGGGTAAGATGACGAGCAGCTCACAGGACTGTAATCATAATCACACATACCGTGCAAGTAACAATGTATGGCAGCCTACAAATCCATAGTGCCTTACATCAATCGAGTTGCACCAAAGCATTGAGCAAATGAAATCAGTGTATCCATAATGTCAATGTCAAACCCAGCAGCCACAGCACGTGCAAAGGCCATCCCTTGCTCTTTCCGCAGGACATTTCTGCGAGTCTCTAGGACCTTCAGAATATTGACTCTAAGGAAACATAGAAAGCTGCAGTCAGTACGCAGAAACACTACATTTTACATAAAAGAGAAAACACTTTCAGACAAACAATTCAAGCTATCCATTTGCTTCTTTTAGTTGGCGTAAACCAAATTTTATTATATATGTATCAGAGAAAGCATCCTGTGGTTTACAGAAACATCAACATAAAATGTTCTCTTCAAATGTATACATACTTTGAATCTCCTTCTTGTATAGAGGATCCGTTAGGTTCCAGGGCCTGAGAATCTGGCTGTCATGTACAGAAGGCAGAAAGAAGTAAAGAATGCACTCTAAACTGTAGATTATAAAAGAACTTGAGAAATGAACAAGGGAAGCAAAATTTGATTACTCGCGGACCTTGTAAAGCACAATGGCTTTGTCCTCATCGGTATTCAAAAAAGACTTTGCAGCTGCAATAAGTCGCACAGATGACACGTAAGATGCAAAGGCAACGATTTGGTTTAAGGTAGCATGAATGTATGGCATTAAATTGAAATATAACGACTGACATCAAAATTTGGATTAACGTACTACATGAAAATTTCCCGCGAAATATGTGATCATTTTAATTATTACCATAGTTTTAAAATACAAATTATTATTGCTTTTTATACTTATAGAACTCTGATACAAGTCATGCCTGTATAAAAATAAATGAATAAATAAGCATAGATTGTATAATTCTAGTCAAATGCATTAGTTTCAGTACCTGCATGGTTTGCAACTGATTTCCCATGCTGTTCCTCAACCTGTGGTAAAACGAAGGATGCAACCACAGTTTAATTTTATAAATTGCAAATGATAAGCGCCTATGAATTTTATGAAACTCACTCCATTTTTATTGCTTTGCATCGCAATGGCTTCCTCGATTTGTAAGATCTCTGATTCCAAAGTATCGACCCGCTCAAGAATCTCAGGGGTGCTAACAAATCGCACAAACCTGTAGAACTTCTTCAAATTAAATAAGCTTGGCAATATTTGGTCTTTAAATGTTGACGCATCAAAATAAAATGAAATTCATTTTAGGTAAACAAAATAAGAAAGAAATTTTCCTTGATACTGAATGGAGATATATTCCAAAGGAATTGAGTTGTAGGCGCCATCCACAACACTGAAACATTTACAACAATTCCTATTGTTTCTATCAATTATTTCACTGGAGGAGGTTGATCCTTACTTCCCAAATTAGTTGAGCAGTTAGTAAAGTCAACATAATCACCATGAATGCAGAACCCCAAAGTTTCACAGGACACTCCAAAATTAAGATGAAAATGAATGAGGTTGCCGAGAGGAGAAAACTATGCAAACCTTTCAAGAGTTCCCTTGGTGAACCATGTCGCACCGGAGCCAGGCTCTGGCTTGAGTTCAATAGAATAACCTCCGATGGCCATTTGATCTCGAGCCGCCTTAAGGTGGGCAAGAAAAGGATTTATCAGACCAGAAGCAATCTTTTCTGCCCTTCCATTGGCCAGGATAACCAAGTCACACCTGGAAAGACATCAAACAATCAACTTCGATGTTGGCGATAATTGATATGTGCAGTCAATTGGCTTCTGCTGTCACGATCAAGTGCCTTGTAAGGAAACATTTTTAGCAAAACAACTCAAAACAGGAACTCGGCTGTTAAATCATCAGTGTCGCAGTCACTAAAATATTGCTGACTGAAGACTAATCCACTTTGAAAGAAAATCATGAGAATCAACACAACTAAGGATCCGACCTCTATGTACCAAATGACTACTCCAGATCCTTTCAAGAACAGCAGCATCTCAGGAAATCCATGAGAATCGCCAGTTCAAGTACACGAAGAGAGACAACGGGGTGCTGACCTTGTTCTAGTGGGTGTGAGCTGAAAAACAGCAGCATCAATCCGCGAAGACGACTTCATTTTCACCACCAAATTCGATGCAGGGCGAACTTTCGTGGTTACCGCTGCCAAGGCCCCAAATCAACTACAGCAATATAAATAAAGGGTCAGCCTCTACCCTCAGCAGTTCTGTCAACAGTAAAACTAGAGGTAAAGCCAAAACGAAGGAAGAACTTGGGAAAAGAGTTGATCCAAACCTCCCAAACTCCTAGGCTTTCCTTACATGCCCAGAACCAGAAATCCGAGCTCCATCGTGGGAATGAACAAAAGGATCGATCTTTATCACTGCCGAGGTGAAAAAGCAAGAATAAAAAAATTGGTTTTGCAGAGAGAGAAAAGGATGGCATCCGAAGATGACTCTCTCCCTCCCTCCCTCTCTCTCTCCCCCCTCTTCTTATGCTTACACGCTTACTTTGGGCAAACTAATCTAGGCTTGATGATATGATTACACTTCCAATCAACATGTGTACTACTAAATAAACTAGTGTTCCTATTTCTGAATTCATTACTCAGAAAGTCCCATTTTCTAATTATAATTATGATTTTCAGAACGATTATAGTGATCTATTTTTAATCTCTTTTTTTTTTGTTGAGTTCAGAATTATAATTTCTCATGAAAACCGACACTGCAACTGATAGAATAAGTAAAGATACCAACCAACATGAATGAAAAAATAATAAAAGACAGGCTTGATTGACAAAATTTTAGTCAGGTATGTCATCTACAAAGACTATTGCCCTACTTTTCCATCGAGAAAGAGGGAATTGTTTAAGTGGATAATCCTCTTTTTTTGCTCCTTGAATGAATTTGGTATTTGTATGAGAAAGAATTTGGTTAAAGGGTATCGAAGTGCACCGATTCAGGAGCATTTAATATGTACTGGTAACAGTATCCTTATGCTTATTGTACTTTTGACAATTATGATTTTTTATTATTATTTTTAGATGAGTATGGAAATCACAAGCGCGTTAAATTAGTCCAAAACTTACAATTTTACTCTATTTAGGACAGATGACTTGTTGGGGCTAATAACAAAACCCATCAAAAAAACATATCACTTTTATAAACAATTCGATGATTTTTTTTAGTTTAATGCATCCCTAATTAAAATAAAATTA
The DNA here is from genome assembly GCA_029817715.1 of Melastoma dodecandrum. Classification (NCBI taxonomy): domain Eukaryota; kingdom Viridiplantae; phylum Streptophyta; class Magnoliopsida; order Myrtales; family Melastomataceae; genus Melastoma; species Melastoma dodecandrum. The sequence continues at coordinate 94,352 of JARUPY010000546.1, forward strand.
TGTTATTATAAATTACTAGATTTGTATTTCTTTTGAGATATTTCCTTTTATGTAATTTCTAGTCACGTAATTGGGTTGGCCGACAGAATTGAATGTTTGTCCCATTTTGGTCTACGAATTTAAATTTCCAAAATGAACATTAAAAAGGGACCCACATGCTACTTTCCTAAAACGACACTCAGAAAATCGATTTAATTCGTCATATTTAATTTTATATGACTGGGATTATACTAAAGCGGTTCCTAATTATTTGATTTATCGCATTTATAGAAAGTTTAGATTGAATAATAAAGGTTATGGATCCTATAATAAATTGTCAAACTATCGCATAATTCAAGAATATAAATCTGGTACAGTAAAAAAAACTTAAAAAAAAAATGTCGTCAATTGATTGATATTAATTTGCCCCCATAACAAAATTAGACTCCGGCTGCATAAGAAAAGAACCAGGGACGAGATTCAATGAATATGAAATCTCAATCATTGAACTCTTTTTACTTGGACTCCACCCAAGGAAATCATACATCAAAAAAATTGACAAAACTTGAATTATTCATCCTACAACTTCAACGTCAGGTCCAGCACCATCGTACTCGATTTGCCAGTGTCGTCCGTGCGCCCCCTTTTCCTACTGTCTGCGATTGGCAAGTCGAGTTGACAAAGAAAAGGCTTAGTCTGGTCCCCAGCCGCAGCCTCTGCGTATATCTGCCTGACCGCAATTGGAGAGAAAGCCACCGGTTGTGATCTGAATATGTAGTCTGGACTGGCCAGCTGCGGGGATCCCAACGACAGGTTTCTTGGAGGAATGGTGGCCCTGGTTTGGTTGAGAGGAGGGGCGGCATGTTCTCGTCCCTGGGCAAAAGGAGGGCCTCCTAGCATCAGCTTATTGGTGGGTTGAGCTGGATTCAAGGGGAGAATACAGGGGAATTGAAAGAGGCCGAAATTGCCCGCCCTCCTTGCCAACTCCATATCTCGGGACACGTGCATGTCGATATGGTTCACGAGCGCCACGGAGTTGGCAAACACCTGACCACATAATCGACACGCGACGTGTGCACAGTTGTTAGTCCTTTGCTCCACGAGGCATGGCTCGGCCGAGGGAACTTGTATCCTGCCACCCATGAAAAATCCACGAAAGAAGATCAGTGCAAACTTGTGTCACTGCGTAATACTAAGACCGGTAATTTATAGCGACAACTGTAACCATGCAAAGGCATGCTCGTCATTAATGTCAATAAGCTGTATATGTTATGCGAATTCACATCACCGTATATGTAAACAATATACACTGTCCCTACAATAAATGCTAATCAAGACCAAAGAAAGGAAAATGCTTTTTAGAACAAAGGGGTAAAAAAATTAATTGCCCAAGAACAGATTTGTCGCATGCTCACTTAATTACATTCCAAAGAAAAATGCTGTAGCCAGATTGCACAACTAATGCCTTGGAGATGCTATTGATATAGTTGCCACAACAGAAACATGTCTTGCCAAAAGGAAGCCGGGCGGAAATTTCTTCCCCATTTAATCCAGCAGGTTTCCAACGCCACTTCTATGGCAGGAACCAACAATCCGAAGTATTTACGCAGCTCCATACGCAGAAAGATACATCCAATGAGTAAGAAAATACACAACTACTGATCCTTTTGGGAGCACCGAGTTGGTAATTTATTTGGTAATATACCGAAAAATGGCCAAGGAAGTAAATTTTCTTTAACTAATCAGATAAAATACAACTTAATCACAATTGCACTTACTGACACGCGACATGGTTCTTTTTAGAAGATAAAAATCTGGTAAATGTGGAGCCACATACATATACCATCTGTCATTGAGATGCTATATGATGCACATGCCGATCAAATAGAAAAGCAGGTTGAATAAGGAGAGATGCCATACCATCTCATCCAGGATTTCCCAATGAAATAGATCAGCTTGCACATGCCAGTCATTGTTCCCTGACACCTAATGTATTACCATGATGAAATAAGGCCAATTAGTTAAAGCATGTTCTATTTCTCCACTTAAACCAAATTGGCCAAATTAGCGCACACACTAGACTTAACGAATCTTAATTTCAATCCGTCTCAGCATTCAAAGATGATAATCAAATGATTGGAGGGAAGAGTTGGATTTTCATTAGATCTCGCATTTATACTACCAAACACTTAGTCACAGGAGATCTAGTTCAATAATTCAATGAATTCTTTTGTTGGGTTATGACTCAAATATGATAAAAGACAACATTAATAAGGCAGTAATGCTTTCTAGAAGGAACATAATTATAGTCTTCTAACACTTCAAATACATACAGTTACTGGATACATTAGTCGCATAACTATGACCGAATGACTATAAACCCACATGAGATAGATATTATAGGTGACATTCAATTGTTTTTTTCCCAGTGAACCTTCTCGCAATCCCTACTACAATTATAATCACAGGACAATAGTTCTATGGACTCCTGACAAAAAAGGAAAGAGAGAAACCCAGATCTGTAATAACGAAACTAACGAGCTAAAATCTTCTACTCCTGATAACTAGTATAGAGAAACAACAGCTAATGCAATCAGTAATGTAGCTATAATTTTGCTTGTTAAAACACATAACCATGCTTTTAACCTTAAAGAAATATGGTTAAAGATAGACCGATTTGAATGCCCAAAGGAAAATTCTCTCATTCAGTTTACAAGTTTAGCTAGGACACTAGTTAGATTAGATCAATGGTCAACTTTTAAGTGGAAGCCTTACCAATCTTTTCATCATTGAGGCTGTCGAGCATCCTTGTTTGTTTTCCTCTAGACATACTTGAACTTTATCTTATGCCATGGACTACCTGTAGGCATCCATCCCAATGATGCAAATTGGCATTTCTTCCCCAAAGTAAACACAAACCCATTGATGTTCTCTTGATTATTACTCGTCACCAATAATCTCCGCAAGAGCATGCTCCATTCTTAAAATGGTGGAACCGACTATTATCTCGAATAACAATCTCTCTCGCCACTATACTACACATATATTTGATTGCTGTGTGGCAATCCATACAAATCCTGATGTTCTTTATTACTCTAATTGTTGTCCCAGGAGGCGTACTAATGATGCCAAATCCAATCGCAAGTCTTTCACTGTGATTCAGTAACAGTTCCTTCTTTTGCTCCTCCTCAATGTCCTGAAAGACCTCATTTGTGTCGGGCTTATATCCAATTTTTTCCATTTGGGCATAAAGAACTTTCAGGGCTTTACTTATTTTCTCATAGCTTTGGTGAGATTTGTCCCCTGAAAAGAATGAATACAATTTATTCCTTACTTCAATCCAGCTGCAGGCAGGTTTCTTTGTGAAGCCTCTTTTTCGCAAAGAAACTCTCATAGTAGCTGCTTCTTTATACTGACGTGCACCGGAATATATGTTGGACATTATAATATATGCCCCGATATTCTCAGGATCAACTGCAAGAATCCTATCAGAAACTTTCTCAGCGAGTTCCACATTTTTGTGAATTCGACAAGCATTCAATAACGCAGACCATAAGCTGCCCGGTGGTTCAGCCGGCATCTTGCAAATGAAGTCATAAGCTTCTTCTAGCCTCCCTGCTCGACCAAGTAGATCTGCCATTGCAGCATAGTGTTCAACTCCAGGAGTAATACCAAATTCCTGGATCATGCGATCGTAGTATTTCCGAGCTTCCTCAACAAGACCTGAATGACTACAAGCTGTCAATATGGCGATAAATGAAACATAGCTAGGCCTAACTCCAGAGACCTCCATCTCATTGAATAATTTTAGTGCATCAAGAGCTTGTCCATGCAAAGCGCATCCCATGATTATTGCAGTCCATGATACCAGATCATGCTGCTTCATATTGCTGAAAATACTCTTAGCAATCTCTATCTTCCCACATTTGGCATACATATCAACAAGAGAGCTTGCGATGAACACATTGTCACGCAATCCCGTTCTAACTATATACCCATGGAGCTGTTTTCCAAAAATCAATGATGTCAAGTGAGAACAAGCAGGGATAATGCTGGAAAACGAAAGTGGACCTGGCTTCAAGTTATCTTTCACCATGCACCTAAAGAATTCAAATCCCTCATTAGACAAACCATTCTGCACACATGCAGCAATCATAGAGTTCCATGTGATCCCATCACGACGGGGTAAGCCATTGAACACCGAGAAGAAATCTTGTATTCTGGTACACTTAGCATACACGTCGATTAAACTACTTCCAATTACCACATTATCATGAATCCCATGCCTGACAGCGTACCCCTGTACCTCTTTTGCTTTAACAACATCAGCGTACTCTGCACACATAGGAAGCATGCTTGATAAAGTAAAAGCATCTGGTCTTATGTTCTCAAGCCCCATTTTTCTCACCATCACTAGAGCTTCATCATACATCCCACTCTGCACATTGCCTGCAATCACAGTGTTCCAGGACACTAGATCCCTTGCTGGCATTGCATCAAATATCTTTCTTACACTATTCCCCACCACATTCCCCCTCTCTCGTTTCATGAACCAACTTGTCCCTATTGATCGCACAATCTTCCGTTCCTTACCGCTTCGACCAACCTCATAGCTCAAGCTATTCAGTCCAAGACTTGCATTACTTTCATCACTTCGACCACCCTCCTCAGCTGATGGACTTATTGCCCCACTCTTGTCACGGACTACGTGAGCAACATGTCTCCGTAGGCCGAGCTCCACATCGATTCCAACACTAGCATTATTGCTTTGCCTGGCCCCACCGCCGCACAAAGCTCCGAACTTCGAATACATGCTCAACAGGGCATTCCCGACGTACAAATCCCCCTCCAAACCGACCTTAACGACGCAACCATGGACGCACTCGCCCAACCCAACGTCCATCCACCAAGCGCAAGACTTGACCACGGAAGGGAACACGAAGTGGTTAAAGTGCTCGACGAAACGACGCATCTGGACGAAGCAAGAGAGGGAAACGGAGAAAAGGTCGTGGGAAGTGTAGGACCTGATGAGGAGCTTCCACGAGAGGAGAACGGCAGGGACGGGAAGGTGGCCATGGCGGCGGAGGAGGTGGCAGTGGAGTTGCTTGGCCCGGGCCGTCGTCAACAAGGCGTTCGCCGTCGAAGTCGAGAGGAAGGGCTCAAGGAAGGTTCTCAGGTGTTGTTGAGACGTCATCGAGGTGTTCGACGAAATGCTTCAAAGGAAGTCATGGAACAATTAAGATACATATAATAATAACATTCAAAATCAAACCACGCAACATTACATTTATATTAAAAAATTTCCTACTAAAAAAACAATATTTCTCATCAATTTCAATGAATCCAAATGCATGAAAAACCAACCAAAATAAGGTAAAAATAATTAACAAAATTGTAATCCATGTTTTTTAGTTAATAAAATCACGAGTCTCTAATGCTTGAGCTGGTCAACCACATCTTCTGGATCACAACCACAATCTCGTCGTCGCCATCTGAATCATCCTCATCTACTCCAACTATCTCCCAGTGCAATGCCCCCAAGTACTTCTTCACGTACTCCGTAACCGCCCTCTCGTCGCGTATTATCACGAATCCCGTCGGCCGTAGTATCCTGTCCATCTCCAGCAGTAGGTCCTCGAACCCGCACCCCTTCTTCTCCATGTTGGAGAAGACCGTCCACGCGTGCAGCAGGTCATACGTCCTAGGGTACGTCGAGTATGCCTCGCACCTGAGATACAGAGATTAAGGATCCAGAAGCGATCAGAAAGGTCGGCGGAATACATTGGGAATCGTGGTGTCATACCAGTTGTGGACTGATCCGATGAGGCCTCTGTCGTAAACGACCTTGAGCGTGTTGGGTCCGTCCTCGGGGACGACATTCATGACCCATACGTCCTTCTTCCTTAAGGCGGCCGCGAAAGATCCCATGTTAGCCTTCATGTCCATCACATTCCGTATGGTTTCCGGTTTGATTTTCGCGCTCAGGAGTTTCCAGTACTTTGCTACTCTATGTTGCCAGTGTTCCTGGGGGATTCATCATCAAACAGAATGAAAATCATTTCGAGGTCCTGGTATGAAATATTATTTTGCATCTGCCCATCTCTACTTACTGTGTCCTTTTCAAACATTTCGTTGGTGTAGCGGAATTCGGCAAGACGAGGAGGTGGTGTGACCAATCTCGCCGGCCAAGGAGCCAATCCACTCCCTTTGTCTCGATGGACACCTAACGGAAGAAAATCAAAGTATGAATCTTGTTTTGCCCAGTTATGTTGTTCTACATGGACAAAGCCTAGATCAGGAGAAAACAAATTATTGGGAGAATAACTCACGGTCAGAGTAAGGTGTGATGCAGGCTTCCATTGGCACGCCCCAGACGGCATCAGGATCATCATCGGATCGACACATTGGGGGTTGAGTACCCGGTTCTCTATTCATGTAACAATCATTTGTCAGGGGCTTCTGCCAAATAACTGTTTGTCCACTCTTCGAAGCAATTTTCCAGCACATCCTCTCTACTAAAGTGCTCATCTCTTCCCAAATCTTAAGATTCTCTTCGTCCTGTGCGTATGCTTCTGGTGAAGAGTAAGCAAAATAGCCCCCAGGCCTAAGCAATCTGTCCAGCTCAAGGAGAAGGATTCCATCCCGCTGAAGCCAATCAATACGGCAACGAGAACAATGGGCTAACTCGAATGACCGGCTAGGATAAGGTAGCCTCTTGGTACCCAATACGCCGAGGTACGCAGGAATGCCTCTTTCCAAGGCAAACTGAATTTGGTTCTGATGCACGTCATTCGGCGCCAGAGACATAGCAATGATGTCCTTAGAAAGGAGATACGCTCCAAAGCTGGCAACTCCACAGCCGACATCAAGGACGGTCCGTATGTTTCCCCCATTGTTAAGGTTGTCATTCGGAAAATTAAGCATCTGCCAAGAGATGTGGAAAGTTTAGGCTAAGAATCGAAAATTAAACGATTGACAAACATTTCTCGATGAGAAGGTTGGGAGCAGTCTCACGTTGGCCATAGCAGCAATGTATTTATCGGCTCCCTTGTGAAAATGGGTGCCTCCCCCGGGGAAAAAGATCCTTTCACCTTTCACAACCATCCAGTTCTGGTCAGACTTCTCGTTTGCGAGGTGAGTATGAGGGATGTTTGCTTTCCATACTTCGTCTCTACTCTTCGGCCATTTGATTGGTACCTGTTACATAAACCCGACAGAAAATTAACTCGAGGCAATATGTTTATAGCCTCCACGTTCGACCCTGCCCATCACACGTGTACCTTGTATCCATGAGGAGGAGGTATCAAGCAATTGAACCGCCTTTCCACTGGAGGGCAATGTCTTTCATAGTGTTCCATCACTGACAGGTCGAGCTTTAGCCTCATTTGATAGATAAGGTTTCTATCTAAGCAAGGGATTAATTCTGAGTACGGGTCATCACAAACCTTCCAAACATAGAAATGACAATTAAGTATTCCAAACACCACAGCAAAATTCGACAACAACAAATGACAAACTCACTGGGAAACTCTTCAGGATAACGTCATTATTTTCTTGTCCTGATTGCGTGTAGGACTCATCCTGCTTTTCATCTTTGTCTTCATCGTTCCCGGAAACGCCGGATCCGATTTTTCTCAAGGACTTGCCTCCAAACTCCCGGGCACTCGAGGAGAAAACTGACCCATAATACGCGTACAGAAAACCAAGAAAGAGTCCCACTGTGCACAAACTAACAATTATCCTCTTCTTTCGGGTTCCGTTGGATCTTCCCTTCATGATTGATGCCCAAAAGACAAACTTCTATATCCTCTTATGCAAGTCCTAATCACAGCATGTTGATTACACTAATCCCAGAAAACGCCAAAAGGCCGACGAGGGCACTAAGATACCTGCAAGATAACCAAAAGGGCTACCAGTCAATTTCAATGGCCCAAATAACATGTACCCTCATAAACTAGATACGGTCACTCCCAACTAGAATCAAGCGAGATTGACGACCTCAGAATCTGATAGAACTGTATAATCTCCGCACATCTGATCTGATACAATTCCTGGAGCCAATGATACCCACTTACATTGACAAGACGCACTCGAATCCAGATATCCCCGGATTCATCTACTCCATCAACAACTATGACTAACCCAATCCGACCACAAATTATTATTGTTAGTATTATTTGAAAAAAAAAACAATCTTGGTGTGAATGTGAAGCAAAAAGCAGAGAAGGCGAAGTACCCAGAAAATCAAAGAATCCGACACAATCTCTCACGCCATCGAATACCATGTAATAATAAGATTAAAAGGAGAATGTAATTTAGAAGACAAAGAATGGTTGCCGACAGCTATCTCCATCGGGCATTTGGGAAAAAAACCCATATCCAGGGGCAACGTGAGTCTGAAAGAGACAGCCATGTGATGAAGCGCAATGGGACGGATTTTTTTTTTTTGGGGGGGAGGGGGGGTGGGGAAACCCTGGACAGATCTAAAGGTTAAGATGAAAAAAATCCATTCCAAAAATAAACCAAAGGGACCCAAATCCCCCCCCCCCCCCAACTCCAAACCAAAACCCAGTAATCGTTAGGATCAACCAAGAGAGAACCGAAAAATTCAATCACCTGAAGCGAAACCCACAACGCAGAAACGTTGAGGGATGGGATAAAGGCGGTGACTTTACGATTGTTCTCGATGGAGGCGAAAAAGGGGAGTGATGGGAGTGGACTGAATTGTGATTTGGATCTTGAGACGGGGAGGGTAATAGAGGAGGAGGGAGGACACGCATTCGTCCTTGACTTTGGTCGGATAGACGATACAGAAAGATGCGGAAGCAACAACTGTCTCACGTTTGGACAACGGATGTCGGTTAAAAGAGTCGTTCCACTCTCTCATACACAAACTGCACTGGGGTTAGAAGAAGAAGCGGGGTGGGGGAAGAAAATTCGCAATTTCTGCACCCAAACTATCACACACTTTTTTCTTGACTTTCGTACCGTTTTACCACTAGTTTTCAAATAATTTTGACTTTTACGGTCGCGAGTTTCAAAATTACGAATTTACGGCAGTTGTACTATTCACCTCCTTTTTCTTTCAAATTAACCCAAGAAGTTTTATTTCTTCTTTCAATCTAGTCCCTCAAGACAAACTAGGAATTCTAATCTTAAGCAGGCTCTGATACCAAAATGATTTACAGGAATCGAACTTAAGATAATTTTTTCATTTTTCTTTGTCGCCGGCGTTCTGCCAACCTCGAATACTCGTTTGAGTACCTCGAACTTGCCGCAAACCCAAGATTGGATTTACCTTCAAGGAAATACTCCTCGAATTCACTCTGCAAGAGAGTCAGCTCTTCCAATTTCTTAGAGTAGCTTTCCACAAGCCCAATCAGCTGCGTTATTTGTGCTGAAATGCTTGCCAGTCGATCCACTACAGTGTTTAGTAGTCCCGTAGCAGAATCCTTGCCAACCCCGTGATCCAAATGGAGCAACTCTGGGTTAGGACAATCAGTCATATGAATGACTCGTGCACTTGCACTCTCTCAGATTCTCTTTTCACGAAAGAAAAGCATAAACAACACAAAGGATGTTTACCATACCTTAATCGTCAGGATAGCTAAAAGGGTTCACCAAGCTTCCGCACTATGGGACTTCAAGAGTGAAGAATTCCTCAAATTTGGGGAATTGAGTGGAGAGGCTCTTCTGTATCACACCGAATGCCCTTACTTCGAGGGTCTTATATAGACACTCCTCATCCAAAGGTTTCGGCCCGTACGCTTCAATCCTTCCAAGGTTCCGATCGAATGATCTAACCTTCCGTTAATCTTAACCAGTTTTGGTTATTTTTAACCACCTTACTCTTGATTCCTTAAGGTATTTTCGGATCATTTATTAATGTTCCCGGAGGACAATCAAAGAATTTTTAACTCAGAGAGATGTGAGAGAAAATTCTCTATTCAGATTGCCTCCCCAAATGAGGTAGAGGGCTTGTGAATATATACACAAAGGAGCTGGTGTCTATGCACTGTTTGCCAGCTCAAAAGTAAAAGGAATCTAAACTGTTACAAAAGTTAGTGGGGTCCTAATGACCGACAAAGTTGTCCTAGTCTAACTTTATACAGTTGTCTTCTCCCGTCTGCATTGGTGCGTTGTCTTGGGAGATTCCTTCATTGTTGTTGGCGCTTGAAGCCTAGCCAACTTCTTCTTTTTCTGAGAGTCCCGGTGGGTTTGAGACCGCCTTAAGAATTTGTTGGGCTCTCTCATCATATTCAATTTGCTGATTTAGGGTCTTGTCTGTGAAATCAGCAATCTTACTCCAAACCTCGAAGGTGTCGGTTCGGAGATGGAACTCAGAGTTCTCTCGCCTCCAGAAACTATCCAGAAGTTCGAGCATTCTCTGCCATCCTCGGTCTCCTGCTTGTTCGTCGATGAGGCTTAGATTTGACCGAAGAATCGTGACGGTGATTATACCATCACAGAGCACGTAGTATTCGTCCTTACGGGCTAACACATGCTCCAACACATCCTTAAGAAACTCAACCTTTATGGCTTTCCGGACTGTTTTGTCCTTGTAGTATTTTCGCCATAAACCTCTCTGATCGAGGTCTTGTCGTTGAGGTTCCACCAGACGTCCACTCTCACAAGAGTGGATGTCCCATACTTGCAGATTTTGAAGTATTACCTTCCCATACTGCGGATGGTCTTCTTCCTCCCTTAACGTGCTAGTAATCAATGTCGTGGCATATTTTGGTCCATAGCCTAGGCATCCAAGTACGTACCTTACCAACATAGGCAGTGGTTCTATACACTCTGGTTCAGATCTGTCGATCTCCAGGATGTCTACGAACCCAGCATATACGTAAGGTGCTGCTACTCCCACCATGTCTGAATGAATTCTCAGAGATGGCCACTTCCCCGATATCCAATGAAGCTACGGTTGAAGTAATGTGTTTTCCTCGAGCGAGGATTCACTCATGTCTACTACTACCCTTGGGACTTCATAATTTTTGACTTCCCCTGGTATGATCGACGTAGTTGTGGAGAAAATCTGCTGTCTTTCTTTTTCTACTCTGGACAGCTCCTCCTCACATGAAGCCATAATTGATAGCTTATACTCCAGGTCTTTGATATACTCAATTGTCTTTTTAGCGAAAAACTCAACTTGGCGCTTGTCATCATGTTTGATGCCACCCATGAGTCCTCCACAGACCATAGACGCATCCCAACTTAGGGATTCATCCTCGAATGAGTCTTGATAAAAAAACCAGGATCCTCCCAGTTCCAATTGGATTTTTCCAACATGGCCTTTGCCATCGTGACTTTTATCACCGTGAATGTTTTCACCAGACTCCTTGACCAAGTCTCTAACAGGAATTACTTCCTCAGGAATTACTTCCTCAAGGTTCTCTTTTCTTTCAAGATTACCTTCCAACGATGCGTAAGCACTTCCAAAGTTCGAAGTATTGCTCACACTCCATTGCAGCCGCTTCCTCAAGTTCTATCCTTGGTTCAGGGTTTACCTCTTGGATTGGCTTGTCAATCAAAGCCTTAAATCTCTCTTCTGCCTCAGAAACATATTCTTTCTCAACCCGCTCTTTCTGCTCTTTCTGCGTCTCCAATAAACTTTTATAGAGCTTTACAGCCTGGTTAATAGAAATCTTTTACTCTTTGGCTAGGTGATCCCGACAGTAATTGAACTGCATCGTGGTTAGTGGAAACCACCAAGGTTGCTCAACCTTAGCGTCCTTACTAGGACCTTCCTCTGCAGGCTCATCCTCCTTGGGACCAGAAGACCTAAGCCTCTTGGCTTTTCCATTCTTTCTGGCTTTCTCCTGTGACTCATCTTTTGCCTTGTCCTTTAGATCTGCCATTTTCACATCTCCTTTGGAGCTTTCCTCCTTTAAATCTGTCATCTTCTCTTGAAGATCTTTCTTCACGTTTTCTTCCAGAGTTGGTGTTACCCTTCTCCTTTAGATCCGTCTTTTCCTCCTGGGAAACTCTCGCTTTCCCCTTAGAATCGGCTTTTGCATTTTCTTTGGGTTCAGCCGTTCTCTTCTGAGAAACTTCCTTCGCTTTTCCCTCAGATCTAGCCGCAGCTTCTTTGGGATTAGTCGTCTCCTTCTGGAGATCTGATTTCGCCTCACTCTTGGAGTCAGCTTTTGCTTTCTCCTTAAGTTCAGCCTTCCCCTTCTGGGAATCCGTAGTTTTCAGTTTCTTGGGACATTCGTGAAGAACGATGTCCTAGTTGCTTACACTGCCAGCAGAGAACTGCTGCCTTCGTTCCTGAAACGGAACCAGCATCACTATGCTCACTATCTCCCTTGTTAGGACATACCTTTCGGGAGTGTCCTTCCTTCTTGCATCCCCAGCATATCTTTCTCTTTGCAGCAGGATCCATCTGCAGAGTTTTTTAGAAAGAGAGATGTTTGCAAGTTCTCTAGAGAGAGAGTCAGCTATTATGTTGTGGTCGGACTGAATGTATTCGACTTCGTATTTATAATAGCTAAACCATTCCTGCAACCTTAAGAGTCTAGATTGCCTAGCTTCCTTAAGGTTCAGACTCATAAACCTTTTTACATAGATCGAGTCAGAGCGCACTAAAAATTCTTTCTGTGCCAAAAAGATGTAAAAAGCCTTTATTCCGTATTTTAAGGCCAATATTTCTTTTTCATGTATCGGGTTTCCGTAGCTCGCACCCCTTGAAGCTTCCCGACCAGTATTTGCATACCGGTTCTGGTTTTTCGTCCTTTAATTTTGAGGACTGCTCCCCAAAATTCTTTAGAAGCATCAACTTCCAAGACTAACTCGTCCTTATCAGAAGGTAAAGCTAATTGTGATTAATTTTTCACCTTTGCTTTAATTCTTCTAATGGATTGAGTATCTTCATCTTCTCATATCCAAGGATTTGTAGAAGAGGTTTTCTTCGAAATCCTACTCAGATCTCGGGAAAGATCTTTCACAAACTTTCTTGCATAGTTAGCGCATCCACAAAATCTCTGGACTTGCTTTCTATCCTCAAGTCTGTTAGGAAAATTAACTATTTTCTCAGCAATATGATTTTGCAGTTTAATTTTTCCTTGCTCAATCTCTATGCCTAGAAAATTAACTGATTCCTTAAACCATTCTATCTTTTTCTCCGATAGAATCATGCCCTCCTGTCGGAAGACATCAGTCACCTTATCTAGGTGTCTCATGTGGTCGTCCTCAGTTTGACTGTAGACTAACACATCGTCAATATAGACCGCCACAAAATTTTCGGACTTGCTTAAAAGGCATTATCCATTTTGCGCTGAAATACGCCTGGAGCATTTTTTCAGACCGAATGGCATAACCAGCCATTCAAACATTCCTTGCGGAGCATTGAAGGCAGTTAGAGGAAACCGACTCTTCCTCCATCTTGACTTGCTAGTATCCACTTTTCAAGTCAAATTTTTAGAGAAGAACTTTGGTTGGCTCAGACTTACCCTGTCAATTAAATCTCCCGTAGTGGGAATCTTATAGCCATCGTCTTTTGTAGCTTTGTTAAGCTGACGATAATCTATAACCATTTGTGCTTTACCTCGCACCTGCTCGGCATGATTAATAACCATAAAGGCAGGACTAGAATGTGGACTGTAGCTGTCCCTAATCACGCCCTTTCCAAGCAACTCAGGAATTTGTTTGTCAAACTCCTCAACCATCTCAGCCGTATACGTGATGTTTCTGGCTCTTATAATGGTTCCGGGATCTTTCAGCTCTAATCTAGCCTTTAGGCCATTTCGAGTCCATAACTTTAGTGGTTCTTCACTAAAATTATCGGCTAGTTTTACTAGAAACTTATCCCATTTTGTTCCTGTTAACTTAACAGCCATACACATTTCTTGTTTTGGAAATAAATCGTCATACCAGTTAGAACTTCTGGTATTCGTTGGAGAAAACAGGATTTGTTCCCATGAATCGTTCTCTTTCAACCGTATATCACCACGTTGAGCTCGCACTCTGAAAGCTCGTTCACATGAAAATATTACCACAGTATTCTGTCCGTTTTACCGGATAAAAGCCAAATTTTAACCGTAGTCTAGGCTATTGTAGAATACTTATCTTTACACCACCAATGGAAACATCGTTTTCATTCTGCACAAAAGGAAGATTTTCCTTCTGTCCCTTTTAAAAAGGCATTGCCAATAATGATGTCGGCCTCTAGTAAAGGATGTGCAAGAATCTCTTTAATGATGAATTTTTGTCCACCAATAAAGACAGGCACGTTGCTTGCCTTATGGCCAACCATTGTTGCCATACCATCGGCGTTAACCATGTGGATGGGTTTCTGCAGTGGTTCCCACCACTCATCTGGCAGAGCATTGAGTCTAGCACAAGTTATGCTACACCCAGTGTCTATCAAAGTATCCAGAGAATACTCATAGTAGCCAGGAAATTTGAAAGTTAGAGCTACATATGTGTTCAAGTCTTCTTTCCTAACACTAAACCCAATATTCGTATGTATTTTTCTTGGATGGTTCTATCATCCTCCAGATATCGTCTATTGGTATAGACCTTTGCTCGGCTATCTGTTCAATAACCTTACAAACTTCAGGAATTTTAGATAAAGAGTTTTCCATATTGGTAACCCTTAACATCCGTATAGACTCCTCTCTCATTTTGGTCTACAGGGTCTTCATAAACTGGTAATGATACCGGTCTTATACCGTACGATCCTACCCGTATGTTGCGACGGTGCTCTCGAATCAACTGGACCTTCGAGACATTTCTTCTATTAGTGGTGGAGCAGATGCTTCTGTGGGTCGTGACACAATTATGTCCTCTCCCACACCTCAAGGTCAATGAATTTCCCAAACAGCGATCGTTCAGGGCCATCATGAAATTTGGATGGACCTGGAACCATACAGGGCCGTGTGCTAGGTTGGCCTATATACCTGATATCAGCTGATCTCTAAACTCTCGCCATCATTTATCGATCACAAGTTACTACCACAGGACTATCCACTGGAAGATGGAATAGCGGGATAAGTCCTACTTGGATCAACCCAATGTGTATATAGTTATATACACCTCTTACACGTTGCATGGTTTACCCCTAATGCGTTGTACGTTGAAGTAATGGGATGTCCAACATCTCAAGTTCCGTGTTTGTAACTTGAGCCGTTGCCTCTGTTTGTAAGATGTCTATTATCGATCTAAAATTGAATCTCGATATATTATAGACCTCACTCACATTTACATTGGGCAACCTCCATTCCAGGACTGGCTGGGATGGATCTTCGTACTGGTGGGATTCCTCCAGTACCTGATTCGATGCTTCCAACGGAACCATCTCATCACCATCTCCGTTTTGCTCTGCTCTCATCATGAACAGATGCATTTTCCAGAGATCAAAGTCATCGTCCGAGTCTGTATCATAATCTGACACTATCTCATAAATCGACTCTACTTCCGAATCTAAATCGGAAATCTCTTGCTCATCGATTGGTTCATAAGCAAGGACTTCTTCTTCATGACTCCTGTCATCCAGGAAAACCATCCGGAGTCTTTCTCTCCTTTGGTTCTTCTTCGGACAACTATCCGCCTTGTGGTCTTTTGAACCACAAAACCAGCAGCAATTACAGCTGCTCAATGGTTTTCCCTTTGGACCATTTTAGGTTCTCTGCCATGCTTACGCTTAAAGGCATCGATCCTTTATTTGTCTTTTAGGTTATCCCGTCTCCTTACAAACCTTCTAGATTTGTAAGCAGAACCTCCCCTTTGCTTACGCTGGAAGTCCTTCTTGGGCCAAACTTTTCTTTTGTTATACCCAACAAACTTCCTCTTTACGAGGAAAGTTTTTCGTTTTCAATGAATCTCCTGAATAGTTGCGAGTATCGCAATCCATACCGTTCCGGTACATATTCAATTTGAGAACAACAGCTCTTATTCAAGTAGGGCAGCTTTTTAGCTGCCTCCTTTACTTGGAGCTCAGTACATGCCTTGCGCATTGCGTACTTAAACCGCCTGAATTTTTCCTCCGAGTCCAGAGACAATCTTTTCCTCACTCAGAAAGTAATTCATAGGCCTTTTGCGCAACTTCCGGCCAAGGTTCTGAAAGTTTTGCAAAGAAGGTTCCTAATATGAACTGTTGTGGATACTACATCCAGATTGTAGTAATACTTCTGGAAATTCACACACGTAGCTATCAAAACCAGCACATATCACAGATCTGTAGTTTAAACTAGAGCGGTCAATGAACTGCTCTTTTTCCACAGTCTCAGTGGATAATGAAAAACCACAGAACTCCACGTTTTAGTGGCATCAGCAATTATTGCTAATACTCCATCAACCGTCAGCGCTTGTATCTATCTTTTCCTTAATGTCTGTGTACGCAACTAAGGTTTTCCAATATTTCTGCGCTGTACCCATAAGGGCTGCCACACATAATTCGTAGACTGCTCCAGGAGGTACTCCTCCTGCAGATGTATGTCATTCGAATAAGTGATAACCACTCATCTATCTTTTCAGATACGTGCTTTTCACAATCAATATCCAGAAAAGCGACCAGGGGTAATTATTGGCTTTAAAACATTATCCCTTGGGACAAATTCTTGTTTAGTCCGATGAGGAATAATCGGGCCTGTAAATTTCCCTCTTCGCAGTTACCAGTTCGTTAAACGTTCTCTTGTCTAAATGAACTGGGGTATCTTCAGGCTTTCCTTAAGTCTTTTGCCAACTCCCCACTTTGGGAGTTCAAGTTTTGCAACTTCGCCTTTTGTGAGTCTAAAATGTAAGTGAGCCACCGACTCCTTATACATCTAATCCACACTCTTGCCTTGATTCTGTTTGGAATTTCTTCCTCCCAGATTCAATCTTTCGACTGGTTTTCCTGTTGTACTTTCCAGTCCAGAAGTCGCCTCGGCTGCAGGCCTTTTTAAACTTCCCTCTTTCTCCAGAGCGTATAGCATTGTATTTACAATGGAGCCTACTTCCCTTGCCATTTGGTTTCGGCTTTCTAGACTTTCATTGCTTCCCTGAATGGTTAGCTGAGTTAAAATATCATTTATACTCTTGCTAACTCCAAAAGGCGATAGTCTAGACTTCTGGAACGAACTCCAATCGTGATGGAGTCCCAGAAGGATTTCCCGAAGATTTTCCTTCTCCAGCCATTTCAAGGACTTGATTGACGAATTTGTCAAACCTTTGGGTTTAAATTGATTTTTGGAAAAAGACAAAAATAGGACCACCGTAAATAAGGTATTTTTCAAACTCCCACCGTGAACTCCAAAATCATTTTTCCACTAGCTGTAAAAAGGATCTAGACTCCTCTTTTCTTTTTATTAATTATGCTGGTCAAGCGAGCAGCATAATACCGGACCAAAGTTATCGATTATTAGAAAACAAATAAATATTCATTATTTCAGCGTCAATTTGGCATTGTTGGCCCCAACTACAAGTCAGAGAAGATTGCAAAAAGGAGGTGTAACTGGAACGGGTTGAAGCGCAGGAGATGGGTAAATGGGCCTAGGTCCATACAAGTTAATGGGCATGAGGCTCAAGTCCATGATACCTCCTAATCCAACCAAGGCCTGGTCGGACAGACCCGTCGTTGCCATGCTCTGTGATAAGTTCATTTCGAAGTAATGAATATGACCGGGTAGAGTATTTAAGTCGCGTTTGGTACGCAGAAAACGAAAATGCTCAGCATATTAGATTGAAATCGGAAGCGTTATATTTTTCAATGTATAGTATGAAACATCTATCGACAAACATTGCCTATTAGTTTTTTATTATAATATTCCTCTTACTCGTATTGCTAAAACAAATGCCCGAGTTCATGGCGAAATTTCCCAACAAGTTTTTTATTTAAACAGTGTATTTTATCTATTGAAAATCGTAACTAGATACTTACGTTTCGTAAGGAAAAAGGATATCCCCCGGCAGTGGGAGGGAATCTGAGATTCCATTTAGAATTTTATAGGAATTTAAAATTGTAATTCACCTAAGTTTGTAATAGATAATATACTAAATAAGTTTTATACGAGACAGACACCAGTGTTTTGACTCGGGATGCTTGGCTTGCTTGCATGTTGCTTGTGGGGGGTGGTGGGGGAGTAAAAAGTGGACAAAATGCCTCCTCAGACATTCACGTATTCCCATGGTCGTGCTCGGGCGACACGACGGACGTCAAATCAAACACACAGGGATCGACGGGAAACGTGATGCTGCTTTGCTTTGTGAGGTGATTGATTAGCAGCTACGAACCACCCGACCCACTCACGGACCAATGATTTTTTTTTTAAATATAAAAACGAAAAAGGGGAGTATGGGAATGCACGTGGCTCCACTCCTTCGCCACTCTGTCCCCCAAAGTATGTCTAAAATATATAATTAATTTAAATGACGGATAACATTGATGTTGCCGTTTGTTATAATTTACACGAGGAAGGAATTCAATGTCACGTTGAGTCAAGTCGCCCAAAACCCTAACCCCCCTTACTTTTTTGGCGTCCGTTCCGTACTACCTTCGCCTAACATTAATATTAAGTGATTAAGGAGTTAATTAATTAATCTTTGTTTGGGATTTTTAATGGTGGGGTGGGGTGGGTTGGTGGGTGACACGCATCATGCCATTAAGTGATAATCTTAATTATTGATTGGTAACACCACACACCCCACCCCACCCCACCCCTTAATTAGGGACAATCTAGGGTGGGAGGAACCCTACCAACTAGCCTTTTTGACCTATTTAAATGTTAACATAATATATATATCATAAACTTAAAAGATATACAAAACACCAAACAAACAATAGCTCGAGTGCGGGAAGTTTAATTACACGTAAAAGTCTTTATGTTGGGAAGACTCCTTTTTCTTTTGCTGGAATTGGATTGGACCCAATTAGCGGGGACATTAGATCTGATTCACTCCCCCCCCCCCCCCCCCAAAAAAAATTAATTAACATATGTATATTCCCCACTTTGATCTTTTATTTAAAAACATTGCACCAATCATCTCCATCTTCTGACGAATTATAATATTCCACGAATGGTACGATTGTTTCGTTTATGCCATAACTTTTCTTGCAGGGGTTTCATTTCTCTTATATTTAAACTATTCAATGGAATATTATCTCTTGTAACACGAGCTAAATTAATTGTCTAATTCCATCTGGTTGTATGCCGGGAGTCCGGCTCTATATGGAAATACAAACTACATATATCCTCTCGTATTATGCTTCTATTTGATTTTTATCTCCAGAGTGCTAAAATTTAGAAGATCAAGGAAATTGGACTCCGGAACAGAAGGGACTCTGCTAGATTTCAAATATCTAGAAAGTACCCGAAAGGTTTAAAGTTTAGATTAATTAAGTTTGTGTTTATTGTTGTCCCGTACTGCTTGATGCGAGAAAAACCACTCGGAAAGCGTGGGGGAGTATCTCTGTTCATGTCGCAACGGAGTTGTGTTGTCGTGCTGAAACCCTCGAAACAAGGGATGTCCATGCCGTGAAATGTCGCAAGCTAGGGTTTATGTTATGTGCAGGGTCGATGAAGATGGATGCCATGGCAGCAAAAAATGCCGTCACTAGAACAAAAGCGTTGCTCTGTAACATGTGGCAGATTGCAAAAGTTGGGCGTAGTTTGTTGAATTAGTTGATCCATCTCGGTACGAAGGCGTTTAGCGCTGTGCCTTAGTATAAAAAAATGATGCATCTTCTTCATGTGACTAGTGTTCGCTCCGGAAGTGACCGCGGACAAAGCCGGATCCATTCGTTCACTGAGCGAACTGAGATATGTAACACGCGGTGAATCAATCGTTCCCAGGTTTATCTTTCAACGGATCACATGAATAAACGAAGTGTTAGGGACTTCTTTATTATTTGAATAAATGTTAAGCATGTCCTGGCAAACTGAAGGAGACAAATTATATCGAGTCTCATTTATCCTAGATGTCCGGTAGCTAGCTAGTCTCTCTAGGACATCGACTACTGGATCAGTTTGTTCACTTTCCATTGGATGAGGCGGGGTTAAGAGTCTTTCGCCTCCAAGTTCATCTCAGTTTGTTGAGTGCTGTTGTCGTCTCGTATCCCAGCTTCATACATGTCCTTTTCCAGTGGAGTAAGATTTTGTTTGGCGTCCAGTTGCAGCTCATCGCCTCATCCTGTTAGGATAATTGGATTTTGAGGTGGTGCCTAAGGGTGGTCCGTCGTACGAAACTAGGAACTCATAGCCTGTGTCGTTTAGAGGGCCGACGTTTGGGTCTCCCATAGCATATCTCTGCTTTAAGGTCATGTTCTTCACCTGTTTAACTGCTCCTGCGCAGACATAAGGTATGTTAGATTGCTCATTCGTTTCCCCAGAAACAACTTCCAAATCGTGTTTTCCCCACAGTAGTAACTCTTGGTGAAAAGTAGAGTGTATGGCGCCCGCCTTGTGGAAGCCAATCCCTCCCAAGCAGATCATTAAAAGATGGCTTTATGTCTATAACAAAGAAAGCCGTCTTCTTTTCATACGTTCCTACTCGGAGTTTACCAGAAACTACTCCCAAACAAGAGGAGGTAATTTCAATGAATCCACTGACTCTTACATCAGTTTCTCCAAGCTCAGCTATGTCATCCCCGAAGCTTTTGTAAGGTTCAAGGGGTAGTAGGTTGATGGTCGCCCCGTTATCGATGAAAACTCGACATACCAACACATTATTGATTGTCGCTTGAATATAGAGGGGAAACATGTGTTTCCGCATCACCATAGAGGGATCTGTAAACCAACTATATGGAAAATTCCGTGGTATTTCAGTAGGAATGTTGGATGTGGAGGATTAAAACCAGCCTACCTTTCGGTTGACCGTGTTCCTTCTTGGCAAACTCAGCCGGTAGTATGAGGACATTGCAGGTTACTTCATTCGGCCTCGGGTGGAGTCCCAGATTGTATTCGCTCATTGAATAGGATGCGAGATCGCTTTCGCTCGTCTCTTTGTTTTTCTGGGCGTTAGGGGCTGCTGGCTTAGCACGTTTCTCTGCGGAACGTCGCGCCCTTCTTTCTCTACGTTTCTTGGTTTTCTCGGTGGTTACCTGAGGTTGCGCTCCTGTACCCACATTCTGCCATGTCCCTATATTTGAAAGGACAGGTACGCGGATAAAGCGTGAATTCTCGAGGGGTTGCAGGCGAATATCAACATGAACAAACTCCCTTCTATGTGGGGTCATAACCCCTTTTGAAATCTTTTTTAGGCGAAGTCTCCGAGTAATGAGTGAATTCGGAGTCGGACAGGTTACCTGACGGAGGATCGGACCTTTTCCAGCTTGATCTTGCCTTCGTATGCTAATCCAGCTAGAAGCAAGAAGTATTGGTTGCAACAGAGCTGACACATCTGAGTGATGAGCACTTTGTGAGCTACTATTGGTTTACACATGAAGCAAAGCATGTCAGCTACTAGAAACGGAGCAATTGAGGTACCCTTTCTCATCACTTCTTCATCGCTTCGAGGGTGGTTTTGTTTTACTAGACTTTCTTTCGCCTGCTGAGGTCCAAGGCGATTTGAGGCCCGTCGCCTAGGGACCCTCTTTGTTTGGATTTCTTTTCGCCCAGATTCTCTTTCTCCTTCGAGTCCTTGTCGCATGAACTCCTCAGGAGTACAGAGCCCTTTGTTTTCTTTCTGTGGATGACTCGTTTGTTCCGAGGGCTTATCCCCACGTTGGTATACTCTCGGACCACTATGGATTCCTACCGCCACCTCTTCAAGGCGATTGAGGTCGTACCGGCCAGCTTTTCTTTCGTTCAGCAAGTATTTCCTGAAGGTATGACACTTATCAGTGGTGTTGAAGAATCCATGTGCCAGCGGCAGTGATCATGTCGCATCCCCTTTAAATCAGCAGGGCATTGCAAAATTTCATTGCTCACTAGCCTCTTGAACAACATGTTGGCTATGAGCGTCTCACCGGTCCCAGGCGATTGATCTTTCCCTTCCTGCATTAGCGAGGGAGAAGTGGTTAGACAATTAACGTCAAAGGTATTCACATCGATTAAATCATCAAAGTAATGTGACTCTGTTAACGTCTGATCCGGTGAATCTGGGAAGCGTAGCTTCTTAAACTCAATAAGGTCCTGCACCAAAGTTTCTAGAATCGTGGATGCGATGTCCTTGGATAGGTATGGGGGTTAACAACAGACCCATGCCATTTACTAGAAGTTCCTCGACTTTTCTCTGTCGAGGTACGAGGAATTCTATGGCCTGATTTCAGTCGAATCCAACCAATTTGTGAAGCTAAAGACTCAATAGATCTCGTCCCCCCGCCTTGTATCGACTCAACGAAGGAGTACTTTCTCTTCGTTCCTATGTTTTATGGAGAAATGCCTTTTGGCTCGAAAGTTCTTTTTAGTTAATTCGGCGCATGGTCAAAGGTTGGCCCTTTGTCACATACACCCGCGACATCTATAGTCCGTACCGACTGGGTCTTTCATCGAGTCCTGATAGGTTTATCAAAGGTTCCGCTATCAAACTCCCTTTTCGCCTGAGTTTTCTCCCGTTAAGGATGATTGCACGTAACGGAATAGCCCATTTTGGCCTATATTCGTGTCCAGTCTTATGAATCACTTCTCCGTCTCCACGGCTTCTTTCTCAGGCGAAGAATGAGGAGAATCCTGGGCGATAGGCGATAAGCTCAGCCTCCGTGCTTAGATGCGGAAGTTTTTTTAACATACCTCAGTCGTGCGCCTATCCTCGAATTTTGATTCAGAGTACACTATCACAGCCACGGGTTTCCGCCTGAGGCTGCGTGTTTCATATTGAAGTAAGGACCTTGTAGGGTTGCACCGCTTTGGATCATCAAACCCCCCCGTCTGGTGCGAAATGCCAGCGGTGAACTGAACTTGGCAATGTCCCTCTTCTCGCACAGTTTCGTCACGTGAATAATGGGGAAGGTTTATGTTACCACGTGAAAGCGAGCTCCTGCAAGAAGATGACTATGGAAACAAACGAAGGTTTCCAGAAAGCATTCGTGGCAGCCTCCCCAACTTTGTGGTTGAAACGGGCTAAAGGTGTTTCACAAGGCGAAACATCCCTTCGTCGCCCGAAATAGCTGGGCGAATTCGAGGAACAAGCACTTGATATCCCCTCCGAAAAAGGGTAGTCATGTTTTGAAGGGTTGTCAGGATAATGAGCCCGATAGAGCTGAATCTACATTTGGTGTCAGCGTGTTCCAGGGATCGCCCGTTCGACTAAATTGATAAACATTTGTCTTGGGATCCTCATGCGGAAACTCTGGCGAGCGGGATGATTTTTCAGGGAGGGCTATTTTCCCCTCTCCTGCGTAGCGCCGCTGGGGAATATACTCAGAAAAATCTTTGAGCCTCTAGCGTGACGAACAAACGACCCCTTCTACGGGCCTGACGAATTCTTCCCTTCTCCGGAACGACGATTGGAATGCTGTACTTTGATGGACTTGTTGTACTACCCGCTTGCCCTCATGTATCTCAAGTGGCGGGTTATTGTACAGTTGTCCTCGCCCAGACCTGACTAATGAAGGTTAGGGGACCATCCTCTGTGTCTATCTCGCTGTTTGTCCTTCAGCGATTATCGCATTCTGCGATAATAAGTAATCTTGCTGATGTCTGGTCGCGATTATGCGCCGGCCCTGTTTGTCTGCGGGGCTGCCTGTTGGTAACCCTGTCAACAGTCCCGAGGTTCTGAAAAACAGCCGTCCATCTGTAGAGTCGATTGGCTCAATTGAAGGCGTCGTGCTTTCGGTCGAGTAGTTGCCTTGGACTTTCTCCATTAAGATAGTTGGAGAGTCACTCATGCTGGGCCGATAGTTCCTTCATCATGGGGCTGATTTCGAGCTACGTCTAGCGTTGCTCTTTTCCTCCATCAGAGGTTGTCGCCGCCGGAATTGATTGAAGTTAAGACCAGATCCGAGCAGTTGGCATCCGGTTAGCCCCTAGTTGCTTCCAGCTGTGGTCGGCCAAAGGCGTATTGCCGCTCCGAATAGTGACCGCGGGATTAGCCCGGATAACAAACACGATCGGAAATCTCTGGCATGTAACGGGGTCAACTGGTGCCCGGAAGAGTTGTTGAATGCGTGCACGGCCGTATGAAATGAAAGAAGAGAATAAGAAGACAGTGGAGGGATAGGCCTTAAGCGGAAGCACTTTACGGGATGCCAACGACGATCGCCTTTCGAGAGTGAGCAGGAAACCAGGAGCTCAAAGAGAGCTTGTGTGAAACGCTGGAGATGCTTGAAAATGATAAAATAGAACAATATATGTACCGTTCTGTTAGAGGTGGTGATGTTTGTTTAATACATATGCCTAAGAACAACTATTTATGACTAGGGCTAAATCCTACGTAATATACGGTAATTGGTAGTTATTGCACATTTAGTACGCGACATTTGCTGCCAGTCTTTATGGAATATCTCCTTTTCATATGAGCAAACTTGGCAACAATATCCTTCCGGATCCTGAGACCTTATGGAGGCTTCCTTAACAGCCGAGTGATCGACCGTGTCGCCCATTTGCCTTCACCGTAAAGTTTCCTCGCTCGCCCAGTCTGACTGTCGCTTGTCGATTCGCCGACCTGTTGTCGCCCGTCGCCTGGTGATCCCTTCGCCCAGCAAGTCTTTGCTTGATGTGTATCCGTGGTTACCTCCTTCCTAAATTTTCTTTCCTAGGGTCTGTGTTCTGGATCGTCGATCTACAGATTGGGCTGAGATCTGTGGTCCAAAATTTCTGCTGCTAAATAAATAGTACTCGAAATAGGATTATCCGACGGACCTTATTCGGACTGACAACTCATCCATTCACACCGCCGATGAATGTCAGTGCCGTTAATCTAACGTGGCCAGAACGTGCTATTCCGGCCGTTTAATAATCTACACGGTACTGTGTAGAATCTCTTTCAACAGTTAATTCATCGCCCTTAGCGCGGCCATTGTACTAACGGATCATTAAAAATACCTCCAAGGGACGCGGCCCCTGATTCAAACCAGGTTGATTCGATATTGCAACTGTTGTTCAAATGATGTTCATATGGCCATCATAATTTACCTTAAGAAAAACAACTACAAAGGTCGGAAAATCGACTAGCATTCGATTGGAAAGTGAGAGCTTCCCTTTTGGTGATAATTTCGTTTTTGTCATACTATTTATGAAGGGACTACACACATTCAATAATTGTGCACGGGACTTGACGTGACGACGTTACCGCTCAAAAACAGAAACACGCCAAGAAATGTGATGGAATGATCATAACATATACCATCTAGCTCCATCACCATATGAACGGGACTGCCGCTAATGTAGCGATGTTACGTACACATGCCCGTGTATGTGATTCGTGTGCGCCAATCGGGTACATGGGATGTATGAAGGAAGAACCTACCCAGATGCCATCTTCACAAGTTCAGTCTTCTCAGCCAGGTTTAGGACAAGAAAACCTTATGAGCAAACGAACCCATCGCAATCAAGAGAGGAAAAACGTAAATTTGTGATTAAAACATTTTATTAATTATTTACGACAAGTAGCGTTTTCTTCTTGTTTTTTTTTTCATATCTTTAGAAAAGCACTCCTGCTAATAATTCAAATATGCAATACTAAAACATGTTAAATATATTAAGGGTCCATCGATGAATTTCATCGTATTTATTTTTCATAAGAGACAAATTTACTAGATTTTTTTCCAAAAAGTTTAATGAAAATTTACCGATAGTTTTTTTTTCATTTTAAACAATTTTTGCGCAGGTTTGGCTCAAATACGCTAGGACTTTGCATGTTTCATGAGTGGACAAAAAGCAAAGTAGAGGTTCCACAAAGACGCAGTGGTGGAAATAGAAATGTGAAAGCGATGCCAAGCCACTGTTTGCCCTATGTTTTCTCTTTCATAAAAAGCATTACTATCCCAAGCCCCAGATTATTGCAAAGTCTTTTGTTGAAGAGCAATAAATAAGAATCTACTGGCAATCACCCATCAGGCATATGAACTGATGAGGTAGGTTTGGTTCCCTTCTCACCATAAGTTGCTTAAATTAATCAAATCATGACATGAAAATTCTCAACCTTAGACCAAATCCCCCTAACTCCCCAAACCTACAAATGGAAAATCATAAAATAACACAGGCATAGCTATTTTTCCTGATCGATAAGATATTGCATCCAATCCAATCCAATACAAGCCACACTTTCTTTTTTTTTTTAAGAAATTCTCACCTAATATCAATCACGGGATGTTATTCTTAAGCCTCGGAGAATAGAGATAGTGTACCCACATCTCCATATCAGCCCTCCGACATAGGAGACCCGCCCTGTGGTGCGGCAGAGTCCGATGCGGAGGCGGGCTTCTTCCTCTTCTTCTTCTCGTAACTTATTCCCCGAGCCTTGGCCTGCGAGTCCTTCACCTCCCTCAGGTATAGCCTGACAGCCCTCGCAGCGAAAGGATTCGCCTCAGGGTTCCCTCCGTTCTCCTCGAAGGCGGCCCTTAACCTCCCTATGAGCGCGTCCAGGCTCCCCCATGCCTGTCTCAGGGGGCAAGGGCATGGAGTCGGCGGATTGGGGTAGCCATAGAACGGGCACTGCAGGGTGTGGACCTTGGTCTTCCCAAACTGGTCGAGGTACCGGAGGAACTCTAGCACGTGCGCCCCGCTGCACCGTGGTAGGGAAAGCGGGGGGCGGTGGTTCCTTAGGTACTGCCCGAAGGTGTTCCAGTCCCGCCTCTTCTGGTTCTCGTAACGGCTCGACGATGATGAGCCCGCGCCTCCTGCCGAGATCTCGCTGGATGCCGCATCTGGGCCAAAGGATATGGTCGTTTCGGCCAGCTGAGGGGAGTCTAGGGTTTGGAAAGAGTAACCTAAGTTCATGACTGAGGTGAGATGGGAACCGAAAGGGGATATTGGGCAGCTTTCTTCTTTTCTTACCCTCAAGTGCTATTGCAACTTGCAATCAGACAGAGTCCTAGAATTGGTCTGGATGGTGAGTGTTCATGTCTGTCGAAGGTTTCCGAAGCTTTTCGATGGGGTTAGATTTGGGGGGGAGGTGCCACAAATAATTGCAGGAAGGGAGGGTTAAGAAGAGAAGAGAGGACAGCATGTGGAGATAAAAATATTTTATAGGTTTTAATGGGGTGGTGATGGTGCGACGTTTGAAGAGGACATAAAATTAAGTGGATGCATTAAATTTCGATTGAAATTGTTAAGATACGCGCACTTGTGTAAGTCACGAAAATATTTTCGTAAAAATAATTTAAATCTTTGAAATTTTTTGAATAATGTTCTTAGATCGGTGTTTGAAACACCGATTTCGTTCTTTAACATCGATTTTATTTTTAAAAATTAAGAAGATCGGTATTTGAAACACTAAAATGAATATTTGAAACACTAATTTATAGGCATTATACAAGAAATTTTAAAACGACCCTATTCACAAAATTGCCTCACGGTCAATATACATAATGTATTGGATATTTAATGCAGCAAAAAAGGTCCAGTTAAATGAGAAAACACCATATAGAAAAGAGTGAATATTTATTCAGCTTTCAAATAGTGTCTCGTGCCTACTTTGAGAACATTTTATGGGGAAGAAGATTAAGGAGAAAGCATGACAGGGAAAGATGGAGGAGGGAGAGTTGGATTGGATTGGATTAGGAATTTATGATAGAAAACGAATTAGAAGGAAAAGGATAGCATTATCATGATCTTACTAAAAAATTAAAAAACTTAATCACAAAAAGACAGGCATAATCATAGCATTTTGTACTTGATGAAAATTTTCCTTTAGTTAAGTTCGTGACTAATGGGAATGACTTTCTAGGATAAACCTGAATAGTACATGTTAGGTATGTAGGAAATAGGAATAGGAACAGGAATTATATATCTACCCTAAACTAGGGATGTCTCCCAAATGCATCTACTTTTTGTCTTCTTTCATTTTGTTAGGGGAACCTCTTTTATTTTATTTTTCTTCCTTTCCTTGTCTCAGTTACTATTTACCCAATGCTTTTTTTCGGTTTCCCCTTTGGATTTTTAAAAATTATTCAGAAAAAGAAGCGAAGGAATACTGGTAAAAATAAAATGTTGTTATCCAATTGATGTTGAGCTTTCATGTTTATTGGCTTTTGATTTCCTCTGCAGTTCTAGTTCGATCCAAGTGGCTTTCAGTATTTTGACCATTTTGAGCCACAAAATTAAATATATAGATAAATAAACCCCCCAAAATTTTAAAGCTCCAAAACTGAGACTTATCTAATTATGGAGGCGTTCGATCTTTCCCTAAAATATAAAATTAAATGGAAAAATATACGGTTATGGTTTTAACTTTGAACAATTTTTTGTTTTGTCATTATTTTAATCTTTTACGTAATTTTGTAATCAACTTTTATTTTCATATTGATTTTGACCAATCTTGAATTTCTTCTAGCGAAAATCAAACAAGACCTTAATATAATTTGACACGTATCTTATAATAATAGAGTTCTAACCTTTCA
>JARUPY010000353.1:10000-12500 GCA_029817715.1 Melastoma dodecandrum
TTAAGTTTCAAAGTTTAAAGGGTTTAAAGTTTAAAGTTTACCAACGTTTCATAAGGTTTTAAACGTTTAACGTTTAAAGTTTAAAAGTTTTAAAGTTTTAAAGTTTAAAGTTTAAAGATTTTAAAGTATTAAAGTTTAAAGTTTAAGTTTAAAGTTTAAAGTTTAAAGTCTTAAAGTTAAAAGTTTAAAGTTTAAAGTTCTAAAAGTTTGAAAAGTTTAATCGTTTCAAAGTTTTAAAGTTTTAAAGTTTAACGTTTAAAGTTTACATTTTCCAGATACACGGTTAAAGTTTAAAGTTTAAAGTTTTTAAAGTCTTAAAGTTTAAAGTTTTAAAGTTTACAGTTTAAAGTTTAAAGTTTAAAGTTTAAGTTTTAAAGGTTTAAAGTTTCCGTTAAAGGTTGCTAAAGTTTAAAGTTGAAAGCCTTTAAAGTTTAAAGTTTACAGTTTAACGGTTTTTAAAGTTTCCGTTTAAAGTTATAAAGTTTCAAGTTTACCGTATTGAAGTTTAAACGTTAATTAATAGTTTAAAGTTTTAAAGACTCTTAACATAGTTTTAAAGTTTAAAGTTTCTAACAGTTTCAAGAATAACACGTTTACAGTTTTAAAGTTTAACGCTTTAAACCGTCTGTTTAAAGTTTAAACGTTTAACAAGTTTAAAGTTTTCCAAAGTTTAAAGTTTAAAGGTTTAAAGTTTACACGTTATAGTTTAAACGTTTAAAGTTTAAAGTTTAAAGTTTAAAGTTTTAAAGTTTAAAGTCGTTAAAGTTTAAAGTTTAAGACAAGTTCTAAAATGTTAAATGGGTTTTAAAGTGTAAAGTTTAAAGTTTAAAGTTTAAAGTTGTAAAGTTTTAAAGTCTTAAGGTTTTATAAAGTTTTAAAGTTTTAAGTTTAAGTTTAACAGTTCTAAAGTTTAAAGTTTAAAGTTTAAAGTTTAAAGTTTAAAGTTTAAAGTCTTAAAGTTTAAAGTTCTACAAGTTTATAAGTTTAAAGTTTAAAGTTTTTAAAGTTTTAAAAGTTTAAAGTTTAAAGTTTAACGTTTAAGTTTTAAAGTTTAAAGTTTAAAGTCTTCAATGGTTAAAGTTTAATAGTTTAAAGTTTTAAACGTTTTAAAAGTTTTAAAGTTTACAAGTTTAAAGTTTAAAGTTTAAAGGTTTAAAGTTTAAAGTTTAAAGTTTTAAAGTTTAATGTTTTCAGTTTATACGATTTTAAAAGTTTAAAGTTTAAAGTTTAAAGTTTAAAGTTTAAAGTTTAAAAGTTTAAAGCTTTAAGTTTAAAGTTTTAAAGTTTAAGTGTAAAGTTTAAAGTTTAAAGTTTAAGTTGTAACCGTTGTTCTAAACGCTTAAAGTTTTAAAGTTTTAAAGTTTAAATGTTTAAAGTTTAAAGTTTAAAGTTTTAAAGTTTAAAGTTTTAAAGGTTTAACAGTTTAAAGTTTAAAGTTTAAAGTTTAAAGTTTACAGTTTATCTCGTTTAAAGTTTAAAGTTTTACAAGTTTAAAGCTTTAAAGTTTAAAGTTTAAAGTTTTAAAGTTTAAAGATTAAAGTTTAAAGTTTTAAAGTTTAAAGTTTAAAAGTTTAAAGTCTTTAAGTTTAAAGTTTAAAGTTTAAAGTTTAAACGGTTTAAAAGTTTAAAAGTTTAAAGTCTCTAAGTTTAAAGTTTAAAGTTTAAAGCTTCTAAAGTTTAAAAGTTTTAAAGTTTCAAAGTTTAAAGTTTAAAGTTTAAAGTTTAAAGTTTTAAAGATTTAAAGTTTAAAGTTTAAAGGTTTCAAGTTTAAAGTTTAAAGTTTAAAGTTTCAAGTTTATAATGTTTTAAAGTCTTAAAGTTTAAAGTTTAATAAGTTTTAAAGTTTAAAGTTGAAAGTTTAAAGTTTAAAGTTTAAAGTTTAACAGTTTTACCAGTTTAAAAGTTTAAAGTTTAAAGTTTAAAGTTTAAATTTTCAACGTTTAAAGTTTAAACGTTATAAAAGTTTAAAGTTTTAAAGTTTAACAGTTTAACAGTTTAAAGTTTAAAGTTTAAAGTTTAACAGTTTAAAGTTTAAAGTTTAAAGTTACAAGTTTTAAAGTTTAAAGTTTCAAGTTTTAAAGTTTAAACGTTTAACAGTTTCACCAGTCTTAAAGTTTAAAGTTAAAGTTTAAAGTTTAAAGTTTAAAGTTTCATAGTTTAAAGTTCATAAAGTTTCAAGTTTAAAGTTTAAAGTTTAAAGTTTAAAGTTTAAAGTTTAAAGTTTCTAAAGTTTTAAGTTTAAAGTTTAAAGATTTAAAGTTCTAAAGTTTAAGTTTAAAGTTTAAAGTCTTACAAGTTTAAGTTTTAAACGTTTTCAAGTTTCAAAGTTTCCAGTTTCAAGTCTTAAAAGTTTAAAGTTTAAAAGTTTTAAAGTTTAAAGTTTTAAAGTTTAAAGTTTAAAGTTTAAAGTTTAAAGTTTAAAGTTTCAAAGTTCAAGTTTAAAGTTTAACAGTTTAAAGTTTTAAAGTTTATAGCTTTTAAAGGTTTAAAGAGTTTAAAG
>JARUPY010000242.1:0-178021 GCA_029817715.1 Melastoma dodecandrum
GTCCTCGAGCAAAACAAAACCAAAACAAAACGAAAATGTAACCAAACAAAATAAACAAATCATAATTGTTACTCCCCAGTCTCACCCAAGTCTTCCGAACTCGAATTGTCGTTAACGACTCTCAGCTAAGGCCGCACACCTATTTTAGAGGTAGTCTTCGTTCAAGGCTAGCACGCACGGGTTTTGTAGTTCTTATAAAACTTGTTCCCTCAATTTGCACACCTCACGTTGTCAACCCCACATTCTCAAATCTTTCATAGCCATCAAGTACTTTTCTAGACTCAACTCTCCTCACATTCTCAACTAATTCGAGGTCTTTCTTTTCATCACATTTTTCTCTTTTCATTTGGTTACACGATTCTAAATGCTCATCAATTCCCGCAAACGCTCGTGTAACAAGTTCTCAGTCAGTGACTCCCGGTCCAAATGGTACCAAGTCACTAGGTGATAAAGCACCCCTCGGATTGAGAACTCGAGCCTCATAGGAAGTCTTACACCACAAGCACATATTTAGCTCAAAAATCGATTTTGTTCTTTATCTCTTTTACTTTTTACTCTTTTCTGAGCTTGAATAGTGGTGCTCAGAACCTTGGCAACCGTTTTCTTTTCATTTTTTTTTTATTTTTTTTTTTTTATGGCTCTTCTTTTTTTTTAGCCTGAATTTAGTCTCCAAGGGATGAAGTCGAGTGCCTATACTTTTCCATACATGACTTATGCTTTTATAAGAGACTGTTGAGTTGACGCTGCTTTGTTAGCTTCCTATCAGGGAACAACATAGATTATTTTTTTTTCAAGAAATTAGGAATGCTTACTAGAACTTAATTAATTCCTAATGCCTTAAATGTGCGACCCTATATCATCCTCCTAGAATCCGACTCGTCTAATTCGGAATTCTAAGGTTTAACTGAGGGGCATCAACTCAAAGAAAATAACAAAAAACAAAAACGAAAAAACTAGACTCAGAAAGCATGATCAAGCTGTACATAAATAACAAGCAAAAGCAATCAATTCATAAAGGATAACATCAATACACCCCCAAACCTAAATCCTGGACAAGACCTCGTGGCAAGCTGTATCTCCAACAGTGCATGAGATAGATGAAAGTAATGATAAGAGAACTATACAAAACCTGACAACATGTCCGGTTTGATTCAGGATCCTCTCCCGATGGCACGGCTTATCGGACTCCGAGTCACCGGAACGTTCCAACATCTTCATCCTCCGGCCTGCAAGGCTGGTTTATGCATTCTTCCATAGCAGCATCCACTCCATCCACATGGCGTCGATCCCATCCCGGTGGGTGGTTGACTGGTTGATGGCAACGCGTTGAAGTCGAATCCAAAGGGATGGCGCGGACTGACGGTTGTACTCCTACATCATGATTGTCGAATGAATTCCATGGTGTATTGCTGGAAGGCTCTCATGTTTGATGCCTGTGCGGTCCATGGTTGGGTGCATGCAACTCATGACTTCTGGGCCACCAACGTTCTTGCTCGGAGGCAATAGCGCTCGCAGTGGCTGGACGAGGGCTGAGAGGAGGCGACTACCTCCCTTGCCTGCTATATCTTGTCTAGCGATATGATGGTCTAGAGAGATGGCCCGGGGGAACAAAGCTCCTCCGTCCTGTTCAACTGCAACACCTGCTTTGATACATAATTCAGAAATAAGGACAAGGGAAACCACACATCTAGGGAGTAGTCCAAACAACGGTGGATCATCCAATTCAGCAGCAATGCCCTCTTCAATAGGCAATCTCCTCCATGATACAGTAGATGAGCGCCGCTCGGATCCCTGGTGATCTCGCTCGTGTTGTTGCTGGGTTTAAAGCGAGGTTGGCTTCAAAATAAGGTCCACATGAGTGCTTTCGGTGGTCAAATTGCTGCCGATGAGTCTGAGGGGGTCCACGTGATTCTTGTCATATTTCCATTGGGATCCTGGATTAAGCAATTCGCGCTATAACTGCGTTACTATCAAAGCGATTATTAAGTAAGATAATCGATATATGCCTCAGTGTGGTTAAACAGGGAGGCCATAAAATGTGGAAATCTACTTGATGCACCAAAAACTTTACTTTCCTCCCTCCTCCCCCCTCCCACACCCCCCCCTGTCGTAGAACTCGTATACTTTGCATATCCCCTATAAGGGTGTGCACGTTTGCATAAAAGCTCCCTGACCACCGGGACGAAGCCCCGCATTATCGTCTGTACTAAATACGAAGCCACCCCAGACGTTCTAAACGCGCTTCCGGTATTCAACCAAATCGGGATTGCGTGGTATCGAATACCAGCTCAGCGATCAACGGTCGTTTCATGTGAACGTTGGTACGCCGCCGACGATTGATTCACAACGGCCTTATCCTTCCCTGGCGTTTCCTTCCCTTTCCTTTTCCTAGAACTAGAGGCCACCGGTCGTAGTACGTTGCTTGGCGCCATCGCGAACTACGCTATTCTAAGAACTAAGGCAACTAATTGAATCACCGGGTGAACAACGATGTAGGCCGCACGCAAATCAGCGATATAGGACCTAAGGGATGGAGAAACTTTCCTGACTTATCGCCGCTATGGGAGATTGTTGTCGGACCAACGGCAGGAAGGTTGGCGGCCAGAGGTTGGTCGGTGTGGTTGGCTGGGTGGCACCGGAGAGCAGGATCTGCCCAGCGGACGATGGACGCAAAGGTGAGAAGGCGGGGGAAGTCAGAGAATCGCATGAGTGAGTACGCGGCCGATGTGGAGATGAGGGGCCGCCGCCTGGAGATGAGGGGGTGCAGTCTTGGAGTCGCGTGGATGTAGTTCCTCAGCTACAAGTGGCTCTTTCATGATAGTGTTTGAGGCTGTTGGCCGTTGACAAAATGAACGTGGTCTCCGATCTCATTCGACTGCAACTATAACAGAGCAATGAGGAAACGTTCTGACCACTTTTGACACGGTCAGGACCATCTCAGACTTCAATTTGCCTGGAAATAACAGCCAAACGTGAGTTGAAAAGTAGTAAATACTCACCTGGCATAAATGTCCTGTTAAGGATGCGGAATATAATGCCATTTTTTTGTCTTCTCTTGGTTGATAGATGCATTCTTCGTATGGCCCGATGGACGAAGCTCTCCCAACTCGTTCATCTGCAAAAAGGGATGCCTAACCTGATCGGGTTGCATCGAAATTCAGGTGCTTTAGTGCCCTGTTATGCCTTGTGCTCGTGTTCAATGGGGAGGTGACAAGACTTGCCATAGACGAGGTCGGTATGGAGACATCCCGATCGGTGTTTTTGTACGTGTTGTTCTGTACGGCCCACATAGCATCGTCAAGTTTTAACGGACTCAATCCTTTCGTGTTGTAACATCCTGTACCCGATTTTTCAAGGATGACGCTTCACTTCACGGATGCGAAACTTCTCCGCATGTCCAGACTGGTCGTGTGGTTGATACGCCGTGGGCACCTTGTGACTTAACGCCATATTTCCTTAACAGTGCATTAAAAAGCTGACGATTGATGGAAGTTGTTTTGTAACCCTGGTCACTAATGATAGCGCGTGGAAACACCTGACCTAGTGAAAATCTGTTCTTCTGCAAAAACTTGACAACCACTTTAGCCTCAATTTATGTGGGGGGAAGCAATTGCGTCCACACAATTGGAAAGTTAAATCTACTGCTACGATGGATGTACTTGTTACCGTTCGATGGGATGAAGGGTCCCATGATAAGCCGATGCCACAAAACATCAAAAAGTTACAAACCTCGAGGATGTTCTGCAGGGGGCATTTAGTTTCTCCGTGATATGTTCTCCTGTTCTTTGGCAGCGGGTTACCCCCCCCCATATTCGCAATGAAGAACAAACTGATAGGCATCCTTAAAAAAATAGTTCGAGCCAGTAGAAACCTGACTGGGAGGAACTTTTTGGGGCGGCTTGTTCTATCTCTCCTCCAAAGTGTCCTCCGTAGGGGGAATGCGGTGGCAATGGGATAGTATGGTCCCTGATTTAAGATTCCGGCACATTCTCATGATCACGCTGATCTGACACACTTTTTAACACAGAAAATAGGTTCGTTCCCAAATAGTAGTGTCGAACGTCATGAATAGAAACCGTTTCCCGCGTGGTGTGCATTTGAAAATCCTCAGGAATAAATTCGCAGACACAATGAAGTTTACAAAATCAGGCATAGTTTTCTTACCATGGACATTGTGATCTGCTCATCTGTATTTTCACAAGCCCCTTTCCTATCTCGCATATCTAAATCAAATTCTTGTAATAATAGCACCCCAAACGAGATCAGCCTAGGCTTAGGCGTCGCTTTTTCTCAAATCAAGTATTTGATCGCTGAGTTGAATCCGTAAAACAACTATTATCCTTTGAATCACAACCAGATAACTGCGAAATTTATCAAATGCTAACAATACGACGGCATAACAATTCTTTCTCAGTCCGTCGGTGTAATTAACATGGGCATCATCTAAGGTCACTGCTGGCCATTGTATATAACCCGAAAAATCTTATCTACACCATCTGGACTAATGAGGCTCCTACTGCATCTAGTAAGGCTAGAATCACACATCAACTCAAAGGGGAAATTCCAATCATGTGTGACATGATGACTATGGGGAGCAGATTACTAAACCTCTTCTTAAGTTCAGTAAAAGGCAGTGAAGGCACTCAGCATCGAATACAAGGGAAACATCCTTACTACCAACAAATTGCCACAGTGAGCTTCGTGATCTTGGAGAAATCCTTGATGTACCTTCGGTTAGAAACCATGCATGTCCGAGGTAAGAAATCTTTTCGAATTCCCTATTCACTGAAGAGGGTGGGGGTAACTTCGTCAATCGTCTCTTATCTTTGCCCTGTCTACTTCAATGTGCACATTGCTGGAGAAGGATACGGTGACCTACAGGCAACTAAGCCATCACGAACCATAAACTGGCATATCTCCAAGTTTATGGATTTAAGGTTTAGCATCCTCACATATCACCCGCAAAACGTTTTAGAACCTTAGTTTGAGGTTCGACAGGAAATCCAATGACGATGACACCAAAAACAGAAAAAATCATCACATGAACGACATCCCAATACCATTTTCAATCATTTCAGAGAATATGGACATCATTGCATCGTTGTAAAGTCGCAGGTGCATTACAACAATCACATATGGCACTGCGGCGAAACGCAAAGGTACCGAATGGGCATGTGAATGTTGTCCTTTTATTGGTCGCTCACGGAGCAATCACAAAAACTTGATTGTACCCGAAGTATCCATCCAAGAAGCAATATGAAATCATTACCCGCCATTCGATCAATAGCATTACTGTTCAAGTAAAGGGTAGTGGAAAATCGGTCTTTCCTGGTGGCCTTGTTATTGTTTTGCGGTAATTCAAATTGCAAACTCTTCCACCCGGTTACAGTATGGAGTCGGATAATCAACTCATTCCTTCTCGTTCTTGGACAAGTCCGTCATTCCCTCCTTTATTCGGGACGACAACTGCACCAGGGCTAACTCACGAAAACTGTCAGAGTCTCGGGTAAATAATACCTGCATCTTGCCACTTGTATGAATCTCTGTCTTCACCAATTCCTAACCTTCATGTTCTGGATGGGGTTGAGTCGCCATCTGAGCCACGCGACTGAGAGTCATTATGATTCATACTCAAGCAAAATCTTGTGCATACACACCACACGACGGACTGATTCCTCGATAATAACCGCTATAGTCAATCCCTTTGTCTTCTTGTGCGCATTGAGGATCTCAAGCAATTACCTCCTCCTCTTCATCATGTAAGACTGGCCCAGATAATAATCACTGGGTAAAGTATTTGATGGTCCGAGGTACGCATACCTGAGATGATCCGGGAGTTGCTTGAGCTCTAAAGTGGGGGGCTCCTCCAATTGAAGGTCGCATCGGGTTCAGGTGGCCGCTCTAGAGTGTCAAATTGTTGTAATCCTTCGTGTGAATAACGCTAGGGCTGCCTGGGTGTCAACATTCGGGGTCGGTCTTTCTCTCCTTCATGCTTCTGAGGATACCTTCATCACCAAGAGGGGTGAAAACTTGGAAGTGCAGCCTTTCAAACAATGTCCATCCGGAAACAATCAGAATTTTCAGAAGGCCATTTAAGCAGATTTATTAAAACGTTAGATATGACTTCCTGATCGTTGACACGGGATGTCAACTCTCCCTTCTGCACATCGATCAATGCCCTTCCTGTGGCTAAAAAAACGGACGACCAAGGATAAATAGGAATCTCCTTGTTCCTTCTCAAAAGTCTAACACCAGGAAAGTCAAGCCGGAAAAATTAAATTTATCTACTTTAACAGAGAACATCCTCAATAATACCTTTTGGGTACGTAATGGATCTATCGTCTAACTGAAGGGGACACTGATGTAGGTCTTACCTCCCCAAAACCTAGGCTCTTTATACACCGAAAAATCGGCATCTGATTTGATGCTCGCCACAAGGTCACAAAGAGCCTTACCTGTGATTGCTCGTTCCAATTGTGCATGGGATCGTTGATATCATTACCTGGGTCCTTGAGGCTTCGGGTGGTATCTTCTTCTGGATGATGGCGCTTACAACTCCTCGGTAAGTGTAATTGTCTCCAAAATCGCCCAACCTCCTGTTTCTTTCGAAAGTACAGTCCTTCATGAACTTTGACGTTAACTCGCGGCATCTGCTCCCAAAGCTTCTGCAGAAAGCGATGTTAATGTGTAACTTTTTAAATACATCGAGGAAACTTACGGAATTGAGCATCCTCGTTTTGCTTTCGGGCTCTATTTGGGAACGGAAGCTTCAGGATGTCGATTTTCGGTTTCTTTCTCTCTTACTACCGTCTTTTTCTTCCCCTTGTCCTGCGGAAAATCCAAAGTTAGAATTTAATGGACTAGTCTGAGATTTCATTACTAGTTGTCTACATGGGACTGGATCCACTTGCTCTCTCTTCTTAGCCTCGGCTTCCTCTGCCTCAAGTGGACGGCCGTTCCTTTGAGTACACGGCTTTGGCTTGCTTCCCTTGGATTGATTTCCGTATTGCTCGGGAGAGTTCCATTGGCTCTCGAATTCTACGCCTGAGCCAGCTGGCTAACCATGGTTCTAAGGTTACGAATCGACGCCTGCTTGGTTCTTCTTCAATTGCGGTCTTGATTTGCCATGTATTTGAGCAATCATCTATTCGAGGCTCGGCTTCTTTTCCGAGGCTTCTGATCTTGTGCTTTCGGATACTGAGGCGCTGGTGCTGGATGGTCTCGACATGACAAGGCGGAGGTGCATGTTGCTCTCCAAGAAAAGTTCGGGTGATTCCTCCTCACCCTGGGTTATACGTATTTCGAGTACGGGTTGTTGCGCTGGTTTCCAAGACAAAGTTGGCTTTCCTCCATGCTAATGGTGCTCTGATCTGTGAGATGCGCTCCTTCGCTAATGCTGACAAACCCTGCTGGTTGCTCTGAACGAAACTAACGTTCGCTTTCTCAAATTTATTAGTGAGAGCGGCTAGTTGTGCTTGAATTGAGGTTAAGGTATCCAATTCAAAAGATGCCCTGGCGGCTTCCTTCTGTTCATACGCTCCGAATACTGTTTTCGGCAGACAAGTCTTCTCATTGTCTCAAGGAGCTCCAGTCCATTCCACATAGTAGGACTTCCTACAAGAAGGATACTCCGGATGCCAAATTTACAATCCTTCCTGGACGAGTCCGTGAGTCCATTATAGATTGCCTCCAAGCTGTATCCATCCAGGCAGATCATGATCATGGGCTTGTATCAGAAGATTCTTGAATCGCTCCCTTGCCTCACGAAAGTTTCATCGTAGTCCTGTCGGAACGTGGTAATCTCGTTCCTCATCTGAGATATCTTCGAGGGGAGGATAATACTGATCCAGGAAGGCCTCCTCCTTCTGTGCCAAAGTACGATATTGATTTCACTGGGATGTGAATTGAACCACGCCCAGGCCTTGTCCTTTAGGGAGAATGTGAAATACTTCAGCCTGACTGCATCTTGGGACACTACGGTTCTTGCCTGTGAAGTGTCGCATACGCTGAGAAACTTTACTCAGATGCTCGTGCGGATCCTACTTCGGTGTTCCCTCTGAACTGGACTGTATTATGTCATCATCTGCATCCACCGATGTCTTGATCTGCATAATCACGAGCTGCGATGGACGGTGGTTGTCTATGCATGGACCGTGTGGAGCGTACAGTTCTGGCCGATGTGAAATCCATCATCGGCCTGTTATAGACATCTGGGACTGGTTTCCGTCGATCGGATTTCTGTTGACCTCGTCGGCCATAGCTGCTCGCTTGTGCTCTCAACCTCTGCAGAAAGGGCGGTTGCGCTCGCTTTTGGGGTCCACTGGAGTCAAATTAGCTCCCTTGACTAGCGTAGCTTATAAACTGAAATATAAAATAAAGGAAAACAAATAAACTTGAACGTCAAACAGTTATCGAAAAATAAGAGGCAAAAAAGACTACTCTAAAACGAAAACTGGTTCCACGTCAACGGCGGCCAAATATGCTTGGTGCGCGTCGTCAACGCAACAAAAAATAAATCCTCGTTAACACAAAAACTAAGCAGTAAGGGCAAGCTAGGGTCGATCCCACAAGAGAATCAGTTATCAATTAAGTCTTGTAACGTCAAATTCGATAACCCAAATTCAAGGTTCAAGTGGAACAAAATTAAGTGATGAGAAGTTATAACTACTGCATAGTGAAGTCGAAGTACCAATAAGAAAATGATATAGATCTGGAACTACCGATTTACTCTTATGACTTATGCATCTCATATCCCCTCTTCTTATTACTATTGATTTTCATCGTGTCTGTTAACTGTAGGCCGCTAATCCCTCCCAATAACCCTTCGGATATCCGGGAACGTGCCCCACATGTAACATAAAAAAAATATAAAATGTTCTTTTCCCCCCACTCCCCCTACTCTATGTCTAGGCAAAAGAACTAGTGGAGGCCCTTTACGATTTTAACCCAACCTTGGATTACCCAATGTGCAACGGTGTATATTTCTAACTTCTTCACACTAAAACCCCGGTCTCTCGACACGAAGGTTCCTTAGGTTATCCTAATCCCGATCTGACCTAGGCTACCCTCTCGAGTCTCCCTAGGTGATCAAATCAATTTCATACAGTTGATCAGGCTGCTAATAAGCATTAAAACACGGAATTGGATAAACAAACGATGGAAATTCAAATCAAAATAAAGAAAGGTTTCAAACACAATTACAAAAAGAACACGAGGTTC
Organism: Melastoma dodecandrum; assembly: GCA_029817715.1. Taxonomy (NCBI): domain Eukaryota; kingdom Viridiplantae; phylum Streptophyta; class Magnoliopsida; order Myrtales; family Melastomataceae; genus Melastoma; species Melastoma dodecandrum. The sequence continues at coordinate 9,220 of JARUPY010000242.1, forward strand.
CATCGTCGTCCTTAGAACAAAGAAAATTAGTTAATAGCGATGCAAACACGAACAGCCAGGACAAAGATGAAAGCATAATTGCGAAATCTAAAAGCAAGGGGAAAAGAATTTGCAATTCTTCGGCCATGGCACCAATCTCCTGTCACGTGTTTTTTGCTGGCAAAGAAAAAACCAATTCCCACCACCAACCCTTGTACGCCTTTAGTTGAATGTAGTATTTTATACTTGGTAATAACTATAGAGACCTAATTAGAAAATAGAGAAAGAATCTAAGAATTTGGAGAGGGGAGGAGATTTTCTGGTTCTGCCGCAGCTGCGAGGAAATCTTCCGCAGCTGCGATACTACAATGTGGTGGTTGTGTGCATCCATTTGGCTTCTTCGCAAGCTGCGAGAAAATCTTCCGCAGCTGCTCGATAGTCTCTGAGGTTGCTAACTTCACATCTTGCCCCGACACAGCACTGCGTCGAGACTTATCCGCAAGCTGCCCGGAGGTCTCTGTCGGTCGCACTCACTCGCTACATTCTCACAATTCTTCCTTCCTACTCTTCGTTGTTCCTCATTTCATCTTTCAATTACCTACACGATACAAATTAACGAACGTGAGGGAAACAAAATTCAGTCTTGAAACATCCGATTTTTAAACACCTAGAACGACACGAAACTACTTCAAATCAAGGCCACACAAATGTGATCATTTAAACTCTACTTTACGTAGAGTTATCAGAGAGCGAACTTCAAGAAGTAACTTTTGATCAGTTTGGTTTGATTACGGTTGTCCGTGCGTGATGTATGATAAAAAACACTCAAAGACCCAGAGGTTTTGGATTTATCACTTTCTGATACAGGAATGCTGTGGACAGAGAGAGGCTCTTTTACAAGATCATTCCACGAGCTTAATTGGTAAAATGGTAGAGGTCAAGCGAGCAGTCACCAAAGAGATGTCTCCAGGGTCCAATCGGAAGGCCCCTTAGGTAGTTATAGTCCTGGTCTGAGTAGAGTTAGGCAGCTTCCTCAATGGTTATCCTGCAGGGCGGTTATGCTTCATCCCAAGTCGGCAAACTATGGAGCAGAGAGTGGGATGGTAGAGTTAGTCCTGGGTCGATTCCCCCCTCTTATGAGAACGGAGAGCCGAACTCGAATTCAAGCTATGGACTGAGCCCAAACTTCAACCCCCAACCTTGGTTATGTAAACGAGTCCAATCCTCTTTTTGGTGGAATTGTCAGGCGAGGCCTGCCTACAATGGTCCAATCGGTCATTTTCAGAGGTAATCCATTACTGAGTATGGCTAAGAGGGAGCCTGTGGGAAAATGACAGCTTTGGCTTCTTATCTACAAATTCTGGTACTCTCAAATGGACCGGGGAAATTGGATAATTCATGGATGGATCCTTCTGAAAAAGCAAGTTGGCAAATCTATGGGGGTTCCTGCTTCTAGGTTTTGAGTGGAAGCATTTGTTAACGGATGCCCAAGCTTTATATGGTCAAAATTCTAATTCTGGGCAGGCATATTACGAAACGTTATCAGCGGAGTTATCGGCCAAAAACAATGTTGGCAATATGACGGCGTTGGATTGGGCTACCTTCACTCGGTTATGCCGCATCCACTGGGGTTGGTTATGACGGAAGTTTGGATCTTCTTTTGAGAATGATTTTGCATTTGGAGACCACCCCGGTTGGGGATCATTCCCCCATCAAAGACGGAAGATTCTTGCCCTCTTAAGCTTTGGACTTGGAAATGCAAATACCTATGTCATCAGCTAAAATTTAATGATGGTTATGTTGGATATGGCATGACTACCATCAAAATAGAGGAAAAATTCTTACACGTCCATTTCATTCTTTAAAACTGGTACACAGGTGTCTGAGTCTTTTGTGCTCCTTGTTGTGATTAGTGGATTTGGATGAATCTCTCTATTTATTGCAATAAAATGGAGAAATAGTGTTCATAAACTTTGCGAAGCATAATTTTGAATGCTCTTGATAACAGTTTTGATCCAAAGTTTTCGAAAGAAAATATCCTTCGTTGTCAGCCAAATCAACAGGAACAACATGAGAGGATGTATTCGTTATCATGTTAATACTTTCTTTGTAAAAATATGTTTAACGTGTTTACTTATTTTCACCATGTGCATTCGTTTCTTATAGGTTGAGGAACATCCTAAGCACGGACAACAACAGGCTTGCGGCGCGGCAGGGTGGTTAAGCTCCAGGCAATATTGGGGCAAAACTTCAAGCAATCTTGGAGAAATCTTCGTTTTCAAGACAAAAGAATCACATAAAAAGGGAGTAATTTTTTCCTTAAAGAATGCTTTCTTCGCGAAACATGGTTTACAACTTGTTTTGCCCTTCGGCTTGTATCATAGGTACGTGAAACATCCTAGGCAGTACGACGAAGGCAGTGAGGGTGGTAGGGTGGAAATTTTTTGAGCCAAAGTTTCGAAACAGACCTTTGTTGGTAAAACTTTGACGACGACAACACGACAAACATTCCTGTGGATACAAATCTCCCAAGCGATCCTGGGGTAAATCCCCGATCGATTCCTGGTCGGCAAATCTCCGAGTGATCATGGACATATCTCCGAGCGACCATGGGGCATATCTCCAAGCTATACTGGGACGAGATTGAGCAAACTTAAAGAACTCTCAAGTTGAAAAATTGGCGGATATAACATGAAAGGGAGTATATGTTCCTTAAACAAAGGCGTTTTCTTTGCAAACACAAATTTATATGAACTCTACCTGTGTTTTGCCTTTCGGCTTGTCTCTTGGGCTCTTACAACCTTAGGTAGACGAGAAGGCGAATGTGGCCAATTGGAAAAATTGCTGAACTAAAAATCTTTAAAACAGCCTTCGTCTGTCAATACAACGGACTTACTCATAGAAGGGAGTATTCGTTCCTTGATCAATACCTCTCTATGAAAACAGTTCACCTAAACTCACATGGTTTTTTTCCTTGGTACATATAGATACAACAACATCCTTTATCCATGCCAATTCAAGATTAACCATACGAATTTAAAGCTTGGTCGAAACAATACTCATGATCAACAAGACAACAAATTACATGAATTATACATGTGCATCCTAAGCAGACAACAAAGACAAAACTATGAAGTTTCAGACCAATGCATCTGATATAATCTTCGTCAGGCAAACTTCTTTATATCCCCAGGGAGTCAACTGGGGCACCCCCCTCCAAGAAACGCGTGTGTCAATTAAAACTAATGAGAGAGTATCACATAATTATTACCTCTCTTCATCAAGCTAAATGAAATTAACATGAGCCGATTTCACTTTACGTTCTTTGTCTCGGTGCGGCAGGTATATGAGCTCCTCATCACGATTGGTACACAACTCCTATGACAATGGCGAGGGTGACAGGCGGTGCGGCAAAACTTCAATGGCAAAGTACTTGCCGCAATTTCGTCAAATCCTTCGAATTCATTCGGACGAAGATGCACTGACAATATATTATTACAAATGGAAAGTATCAAAGCACCACTTCACCTTTCTTAGTAATGAAAATTACATGAGCAAATTTCATTACTACTCTAAAAGAATCAAAGTTGCACGAAGACACTATTTTTCTTGTCATCTGTTTGATACGTACATTGAGCAACCTTTTTACAAACAGATACAAAACCAGAGTAGCCACTTCGTCAAACATTTGATTCCATCGGACGGAAGACGCAATGACGTAACCATACAAAAGGGAAATACCAAAACTCTACTTCAACTTTTCTTATAAATGAAGTTACACGTGTCAAACTTTATTCTTACTCTAACCAAAACAAGTCACCAATGGACTTATTTATTTATCGCAATATATTTGATAGGTACATGTGCATCACTTACAACAACAGACATAAGGCCAAGAGTAACGATTTCGTCAAACCTTTGATTCCTACGGACAATGACGCAATGACGAAACATAATAAGGGAAGTATCAAAGCTCTACTTTCGTCTTTCACATAAATGAAGTTACATGAAGCAAAGCTTCATTCTTACTTTTAAAGAAACAAGTTACATGAGTTCACTTGTTATCCACCATTTGGCGAGTCGTAGGGTACATGAACATCTCTGCATTACGAACAAGAGCAGGTGGCCGCCGGTCGGGTGGAACGATTTCCGAACACAAAGCTTCGAGATTGCCTTTATTGTCAACAAGGATGATCACATCGAAAGGGTGAGCTATCATCTACACTACTCTCTAACAAATTTCACATTATTCCCAGACGGAGTCATACCTCCATTTCCACCAGCTAGAGTTGGTTACAAAAACCGAATTCCTCAACAAGAGTAGAAATTATACAAGCATATTCTTCGTGGTCTTTGCTGATCCAACTATTGCAGAGAGAGTCGTTCAGGAGAAGGCAGAAGCACACATAAATTGACCGGCAGATGTGTAAGAACTATGACCTGCGTTTAGTATAGGTTTCCCTGTGGCAAGAACCCCGGATGCTATCTAAGTGTACGCGCGCCTTCCGGCCTAGCACAGCGCGTGGCGGTTCAGACGAAACAGAGGATACGGGCCCGCTCCCTAATGCCCAACCGGTCGACGTCACGACTCGTGAGCGTCGGACACTGCGGCTAAGGGAACTTGGGTGATCCCACCCTGGGTTCCTTAACTGGGCCTGCTCGGGCCCTCGAGCCAAACGTCCAAGTTTTCACCTAAGAGGCGACGGCGCAACAAGGCGGAGCGATGATTCCGAAGAAGAAATTATCGGGGTGAAATCGGGAGTGGCTCGTGTCGTCCATTCCTCATCCAAAATGGCTCCGTTTAAAAAGGTTGTTGTTTAAACCTAGGTAAACTAGACGGAGTGTTGCCACCAAACTTAGTTTTGCAAACTGTTATATTTCGGCAAAACCAAAATAGGATTCGGGTGATTCCTATTAAAATATTCTCTTACATTCTAACATGGCGAAAAAAAATGATGGATGGCGTTTGCTCCATAAAGATTTGTTGTTGTTTAACGGGGTGTTGGACCCGATCCGGGCATGACTCCAAATTCATGTCAATGTCTTTACGGGTGTTGGACCCGATTCGGGCTTTTTGGGCACCGAAAAACTTCATGTTTGTTTGTTTGACAAATTAACATGCGACGAAAATAGCCTATGGGCCTATGGCATGCGGACAGGCACAGACAATTTATTGTGATTAAAGGGGGTTGGGAAGGGATGGTGACCGTTAGGCCTATGCACTTGGGCACACCATGGCTCGTTACCAAGTGGATTTTCTATTTTTTCGGGGTGGGCTCGCACCTCCCATTTTACCTCATGTGGCGGATGGAGTCGCTTGATGGTCTTGACACCAAGTTTTTATGAGCGGAAAGATTTCACGCGCCTTTCAACAATCCTTCGAGAGGCTAGGGACGGGACTTCGAAATTATGTGCTATTAGTTTTGAAAGCAATAGTACCAATAAGACGTAGTGTATGTTATGCGAGGACTTTGTAGCATGTAGAAATTCACATATGTTTTACGTAAATTTAAAAAGAATGTTCATGTTCATCATACACAATGTAATCTTAATTCTTATTAGAAAGTGTTTCGCAATCACGAATTCACAACCAAACAAAGATTGACACACCGTACAGAAATCGGATTTATAACTTTGTGCTAGGATTGGTCCGATTCAATCGAAATTTAAAACCAAACAGAATCTGGAACTTATTGACGAGTTTGGATGTTAAATTTTATGGTAAAATCTAATGGTGCAATCACTCTCAAGATCAAGAAACATACAAAGGTGGCTGCTCCTGAAAAGCGGAACAGTTTGCACAAACGGTGTTGTTCCTATCTTATCTTATTACTCGAATGTCCAGATCACAGAAAGGATAAAGTGATGAAGAAAAATGTACGTAAAATTTTGCATGGATCCAATGGTTGGATCGTATAGAAATACAATGTGTAAAAGTTTAGACCATTTTGTAAGACCCTCACAGTTTGGACTTCAGGCGGTTTAATAGTTCGGGAAGAAAAATGTAAAACTTCTATATACTCAAAAACGAAATGAAGTGATTAACATGTCAAAATGTCGGAAGCGGCATACGGTAAGTACACGTAACCGTTACAGTTGTTTACTAAATATATTGACTTTTTTTTTTTAGTTAAATTTTCTAAAATCACGACCTTTTTTAGTAAATATCGTTTAGTATTTTACTAAAAAATATAAAGTAACCATTACTAATTTTTTCACTTGTTTGACCTTTCGGAAAGTTACTAAAAATACGTTTAGATAAATGGCAGAAAAATTTACTAAACTTTTTAGGATCCGTTTTACTAAAAATATCGGTGATTTCGCCATTGTTTTTTAGTAACCGTTACAAAAATTTCAGCTGTTCAAGTTTAGTAAACGGTTTACTAAACTTTTTTTAGTAATTATTTCCTTCGTTTTACTCAACGTCGTTCAGTAAACACTTGTCCGAAAGGCCAAACAGTGAAAAAATTTAGTTACGGTTTACTAATTTTTTTTAGTAAAATTTCTATTTTTTAGTAATTTTCCAGGTACACCGTATTCGAACGATTTTAGTAGATGCTTTACATAAATTTTTATAAGAGAATAATTAGTAAAATTACTGGTGTGGTAACGTATAGTAAAGTAGTTAGTAAATTTCTAAAATCTTCAATTTTTTTTCGTAATCGTTTACTATTTTTTGAACGAAATGTTATGAAAAATTTAGTAAGCGATTACTAAACTTTATTAGTAATTGAATAAACTAGAAAACAGTACACTTGCGAACCTAAAAACGAACCTACTGTCAGTGTGAAATTACCATTTTACCACTGTGGTAAAATTACAAATAGGTTCGGTTTTAGGTTCGGACATGAAAATTCGTAAACGATTTTCCCCCTTTTTTTTTAAGTAACCATTACTATATTTTCACTATTCAAGTTTGGTAATCAGTTACTAAATAGTTTAGTAAATTTTTACGCCGATTTACTAAACGTAGTTTTGTAAACTTTCCGGAAAGGTCAAAACACTGAAAATTTAGTAGACGGTTTCTAATTTTTTTTAGTAAGTTAATTTACTAATCATTTTACTAAAAAACGTCGATTTTTAGTAAAGTTTAATAAAATTTTCGTCGATTTTAGTAAAACAAACGTAACGGTTACGTGCACCTTACCGTTAGCCACTTCCCAAAATTGCTGGGATCGAAATGGAGAAAAACATCTACAAAATTTTGACAATGATCCAATGGTGGGAATCTGCACGTTATTGCATAAAGAAAAGGGTTTGCAACAGTTCAGCAGACTTTTCTCGGTATTGCAGTCTGTTCGCGAGAGATTGTTTACGTTCTATTGTAGAAACTTCAAACGGTTGAGTATATATGTTCATAGAATCGTATTGAAGTCTTATTGAAAAAATTTGAGTATAGATACAACGGTTATGATCTCTCGGAACTGCCACCGGAAATGACAATGCAACAGGCTGTCATGCTGGCGGCCAGCGAAAGTGGCGGACGTTTTTCGGGGGCAATAACCCGTTCCGCGATCAACAAAAAATTAAATACAAAAATATTCCCATGATCATTACTCATTGTAGATCATTTAACCTTTTGGGTTCGTGGTTCGAAAACGTCCGTTTACCTCTTCGATAAATTCCTGCTTTTGGAGGCGTTCTCGCAGAAAACAACTGAAATAGAATGCCGGGGAGACTGTACCGCAACTTCTGTGCGCACATGATGAACGTTAAAATCGATCCCCAAAGCTACTGTGAAAGCTTTGAGGTCTATGAGACATATGAATATGCGTTTAGAGAGAGTTCAAATGTTTACAGACCTTTTTCCCGCCGTGATTTAATACCGGAGGAAGGTGGTGTGCCGGTTGTCCCTAGTCTGTAACTTAGGCTGTCCAGATCTTGTCCGATGGCTCGTTCCTCACCCCATAGTGTGTGTGATAGTCCAAAGAAGAAAGCGAAAGACGGTGGGAAGGGGTGAGGGTTGTCAGCTGGTTGGCTGTGTTGGGAGGCTTTGGCTCATTTTAGCACTGGAGAGAGGGTCGTACAATTGGCCTCCGATTTCTGTTTGTATGTCAGGGAGGAGTTGGCCTCCGGTTGTATGTAGGAGGGAGGAGGAGTCGGCCACTCACCTAGTCTGTATGTAAAGGGAGGAGGAGTTGGCCTCCGATTGCCGGAGGGGTGGACGCGTCCAGTTCCCTAGAGGTGAGGATGTACACCTCTTTGGGTGTCTCTGGAAGGAGAGTATTTTTTAGAGATCCTGATTGAATTTTTTTACGTCTTGTTGATTATTGTTTAATTGGAGTTAGTATGAAGGGTATCGTTTGATTGCAGATTGGTGCCTCTGATAGGGGATTGGGGAGATATCTTTTTTTTAAGGGGATGCCGTGGGAAGAGAGGAATCAGGGGAAAAAATCTGCCCCAAAATCTTGGATTGATTGGAGGAATTCTAACTTTTTTTCCCTCCTTATTTATTAAAAGAAATTAAATTTTTGATTGAAATTGATTGTTTTTCATGATTTTTTCAAGGTTTTCAGGATTTTATAGTGATTTTATATTTATCCTGCTATTTTTATTTATTTTATTGTTTTTATTATTATTAGTTAAAATATTTCGGGGTTATTACACTAAGACATAGCTTATTTCGATCGATGTTCTTCGGTCTCATTCTTGTGGATAACACCTCCATGTACCAGGTTCTCGTGAGTGCCAGTGCATCGCGATTCCCCGTCATGTTCGCACTTCCGGCTTGTCCAGCTAGTCACTTCCCGGAAACGAACACAGTCTGTACCGAGTTCCCCCATAAAAAACGCCCCTTCCATTGTCCCGGGCGATGTTGAAATTTACCTGATGACTACCTTTCTCTCTAAGCATTGCCTTTTCGAAGCATACACCATTCGACTGTGAGCGTATATGCTCGGAAAATACGATCTCAAAAAGACATAAAACCCACAATTACCTTGTAGTCATCACCCGCCGCCAAGTCATAGCCTATAATATGGAAAGGTTGTTCCTAGAAGATACTAAAATTCAATTTAACAATAAATTAGCTGACGTGGGTTAATGGAAAAGTAGGTCAGGGACAATAAATTAATACACAAATACAAGTAGGATAGAGAAACAAAAGCATGAATCATGGACAAAATAATAAACGAAATCTAAATAGAAACAAGGGAGAGGGAAAATATTTTGGGGGAAATCCTTCTATCCATGTGTGGAGTAGTCCTCAAAAGACCCGTTTTGACGAGGGAAAAAGCTGGAAGACTTTAAGTTGCAAGAATCATGTAGGTATCGTTCAGTGATGAGGGACTTGGTTGGACGGAGTTAGAACCATCATACTCCTTGTTTTACTGTTTTGTGAGAGTATATTTTACTTATTATTGGTAGACTTCGACATCTATATTAATTTATTGTCCGGGCTTAATTTTTGGATCCTCCATGTGTCTAGAATACATAAATTCTGGGACACAGGCCTTTAACTAAACCAAGGAGCATGGACAAAGAAAGGCCTTCTCGATCGAATCAAAGCAGTGGATCCAAGCAAAATGCATTAAGCGAAGCAAAGGATAAAGCGAGTCCCGGCGAAGGACATAGAGCGAAGTTATCCAAACGATGCACCTGAAGCGAAGCTGATCTGGTGAAGGATAAAGCATAATTATCCAAGCGAAGCACATAAAGAGAAGTCGATCGAGCAAAGGATATAAAGCGAAGTTTCCAAGCGGAGTAGTAGTAGACCCACCAAGGGAGGATATGAGACACCACTTAAGGGAACATGGCAGGTCCAATCTACTCAGAAGAAGGATGTGGGTTCGTTTGAAAACGTGTGACGCTCGATGAAATGGAGATTACTCAATAAGATCACGCTAATTTTGTAGAAAGGGGTTAGGATTAATATTATAAATAGGATCTTTTAGGTCTTGTTAATAGGCATTCAATTAAAAACAATTGTTAATCTCGTTTTCTTTGATCATCTGTGTTTGTACTCATCAATGGCATTTGTAAGTTTTTGTCTTACTTAAATGCTTTTGTGTGCGGGTTTTGGATTTGTTATTCACGTGTTTCTCTAACGAGGATGAAGGATAAATCCCTCCTTCAATTGAAACTTGACTCCACACGTTCTTGCCAGGGGTGAAAGGTCAAGCCTCCTTTGACATGAATCATTCATTCTAATCCTTTGACTTGTCGAGCTCAGCGACCACAGATTCAGGCGCCTCGACTTCATCGTCCATTATCGCCGCCACCTCCGCCTCCAGCACCGGCGTCATCCATATCCGCGACCAGCCCATCCCCGCCGTTGTCGACGCATGCCCAAGGTAGCACCAGGAGCCAACTCCCAAATTGGAGCTTTACAAAACGCGTACTGCAGCGAAAGCTTCGACACGTCCTGCCTCCCTCAGCCTTTGCCGACGCCGTCCATCAACAGCCACTCCACCCCAGGTTCTCGGCGTCCTCAGTTCTGACCTTCCGAGCTCCAAAACACCGACGACCAGCGGCCTCTCCTCGCCCCCGTCGCCCCACTAACCAAACGCGCAACCAATGCTCGTCTCTTGCGGATTCGCTCAGACAAGGACGCTCGATTCCCCCCAGTCTCCGATGGTCAAACCCTCCGCAAGCCTCAAAATCAGGTTGCTCTCGACGAGCCAAAGTCCCTCAGACAATCTACTTTGCGATGGCGGCTCCTCTTCTTCAAATGCTAGCTGCCTCGTCTCGCCGGTCCTTCCTCTCACCGTCACAGCCATGTGGTCTTGCCTTCCGCAGAGAGCTTTTTCTTTTCTCTCGTGTGCAATCCCAATTGATTTGGTTGGTATGAATATTTTAATTAAAAAACTCATTTTGATTGATATTTCAATTTTATCCATGCATGCTTACGAGAGTTTTGGTAAAACATTGATATAGTTCGTGTGCTCTTAATCAAACTTCGATATTTTTCAATGGTGCTCATTTATTATTATTATTATTATTGTTTAAGTTATTTTTCTAACCAAATATGATTATTTTTGTCTATTCAAATTATTATGATATCTTACTTAGACATCATTTTATCATTTGCTTTACAGAAAAAAAAAAGAACGAGAATTCTGAGAAGACCATAAAAATGGACAGCGAGGGAATCAACTGCAACCGAATCTCCACAGGCACATGGGGCTTCGACAATATGATTAAGTTTATTAATGACATAATAAATTCAACAAGGGTTCTGGCCTCAGAACACGAACTCAAGAGTAAACTCGTTGGAACGGCCTCATCCCCCTCTCATTCCCACCCCGATCTCATTCCCACCCCGACTGGCAGAAGGTTTCTTTCTTTCTCTTATTCCTCTTCTTCCATTATCTTTTCTTAACGATATGTACTTTTTTTCTTCTTTTGAAAGGCACGCGGCAACAATGACGACCGTTGAATCTCCAGCGAGCTACCCCGGCGATCTCCCGGCGCCGCAACCGTTCCCGACCGCCGTGATAGCCTCAATTGCTATCTTGGCGGTTCTTTTTATTGCATTTTTCGCACTTGTACTGTGGTACAAGTTCATGTTCGTAGGTGACGACCAGGGTGCCGAGCAGCCCCAGCAGGTGGCCGACCTTGGTGATCTTCAGGAGGTCATGTCTGAGGCTCCCTACCCGGTGACTGATGAAGAGGAAGAACATCCGCCGGTGCCCTTCTCTATCGGCTAAAACCGGTTACGGTAGTAGTTTATCATTGGTTGATGTGTAGCTGAGAATGAGATGTACTTAATGTCGATGATCAGTGTAGCTCTGGCTTGTCTAGGGTTTTAATTAACATGGTTAATGTATGTCACGATCAGTCTAATGGACAAAGAGTGCTCCTACATTTACTTCAACCTCAACAAAATGCCGCTGGTCGTCTGCCAAAGGGAAGAAACCCCTTTCCTTACATTGCCCGACAATGTCCACCTCCCCTTGTCAAAATCCGACTGTGCAAGTCGTCCCTCAGCACCTTGTTTCCTTCCTAAAAAGAATTTTTGTGTTCCCTTGGCAATAATAACTTAGTCCCCAAAGAAATGAATTACATATATATCTTTATTTCATGTTTATTTTTAATAAATTACATAGCTAGCAACAATGACGGGGTTGAATCTCCCCGGGCGATTTATAGCTTGTTTCCCATTTTCTTTTTATAAATAAATCGAGAGGAATAATTAATTATTAATGTGTTTTGGAGCTGTGATTATTGAAATAATTATTTTGTAATAAGGTAGGGTAAAAAATATTATAATTAAATGTCATAACAGTTGGGTGCGCATGTGCCCATTCAAAAGGGAAAAAAATATTAATATGAATAAAATTAATTTAATTGTAGCTCAGTTTATTTATTTATTTTATACTTTTAAAATATGAGGTTCTAAAATTAAAATAAAATAATTATAGCAATGGCATATTGAAGTGAAATAACTTCAAAACATTTAATGGATGAATCAGGCAGCTAGTTTCAAAAAATAAATCCAATTAATTGTGGGGATATGTTTTTCTAAATTTGGATTGAGAAAAAAAAAGTAATGTTTGTGTTTTTATGTAGCTACAAAAAGGAGGAATGGACCATATATCTTTTTTTTTTTTAAACCCTAAACAACCATCATAAGTGTAAAAATTTAAAATATTGGAATCTCGAATCCATAATGTCAAAAGATTACAGATCATCCAATTGCTTTCCAATAGATAAATGAATATACACATTTTTCTTTTAGAGTAGTGTAGAAAGGAGACATGGATTTGAACAAGTCATATATGCCGTGTTTGTTGTGTTGTTCATAGTCCTTTCATCAAAGTCATGAACTCCGCCAAGATCATACACACGAAGACGAAGTGTTCGATCGATGCCAGACAGTCTTGAATAAACCACGTCTATTTGACATAGAAGTGATGAAGGTCGTGTTCATTGCAGAAAACATCGGGAAAAGTGAGAGACTGCGTCAACATATACAAACCGCAGGCTCCAGATCATCCATCCTCTGTTGATGCAGATTGGTTATTCCTCTTCAAAAGACGAAGCACCACAGCGGTTATCTTCTCTTTTGGATAAGGATGCCCTGATGGGACGATCCCGATCCTAGGAACAAATAAACAGCCACATAATGTATTCGAGACAATAGCCCGCGTCTTTTCCACTCATCTCATATACATTTCATCATCGGTTAAGCTCACTGGGATTTCTGATTACTTATTCCCAATGTTTCGACCTGCATTGCCAAGGATTTGTACAGGCCGACAGTCCGACTCGTTCTCGGAGGAGGACTCCAGACATGGTGAGGAGGTGGATGAACTGGTGCTTGTGCTTCTTTCTAATTATATAACAATATTGATTTATTACCACTTCTGGACCATCGAAGCTCCGAAACTGACCAATCTAATGAATTAGAACATATTCCTCACCAGACCAATATTTATAATTAAAAAATTGATATGTGAATAAATAAATAAATAAATACGCATATGGATGTGATATGGGAATTACTCGTGGCTTTTGTGATACTGCTTAATTAGTTATTCAATTAATTAAAAAAATTACTATGAAGAAATGAATCGTTTATACAAACAAAAAAAGCCATAATTTATTTATTTTTATAAGATTAATACATAAATTGGTTAAAAAAACATTCGCCATTTGTATTTCTGGCTAATATGACAAACATTAATAGGCGGAATCAATTATTGTACAAAAAACTATCAAATCATGTCGTCCAAATCAATCCCAAAAGTTTAATCTCATTGAATAAAAATAATAATTGAGGGAAATAATTTTTTTTTTCTAAATTTGGATTCAGAAAAAGAAAATAAAAAACCAAATTAGTCTTTATGTTGGAAGAATAAAGTTATTGACTTATTTGTTTATTTAGAATATTTTTTTGGCGGAAAGGATATTTTAAGCCATAAATGAACCATATTTCTTTTCTTACCCTAAACAACCATGTAAATTTAAGACATTCGAATCTCGAATGGCAATGTCAAAAGATTATAGATTATCCAATTGCTTTCCAATATATAAATAAATACACACCTTTTTTGTATTGTGGTTTAAAAGGGAGCCATGGATTTGAACAAGGCATATGCTCTGTTTGTTCTATTGTTCATTGCTTCGTTTCTTCAAAGTCATGAACTCCGCCCACTCGAAGATGAGGTGTTGACGACATCAGGAAAAGTGATAGACTGCGTCGACATATTCAAACAGCCAGCTCTAGATCATCCTCTGTTGAAGGATCACAAAATTCAGGTTTTTATTTATTCAATTTGTTTGTTTCCTTCGCATCATTATAAAAATTCATAGGGACAATTCCATGATGCAGATGGGTGATTCATCTTCGAAAGCGGAAAGCGGCGCAGCGAGTATCTTCTCTTTTGGACAAGGATGCCCTGATGGGAAGATACCGATCCTCAGAACAACTAAAAAAGATTTAATAAATTACTTCCGCGCTTAGATTCAGCCTTCGCTCAACCTTTCGCCGGTCGTACCAGTGTAAGTTTTCTTGTAGGACATATAATACACAAGCATTATTCAACAAAACTGAAAGTATATAGGAGGTGTCCGAATTCCCTTTCTGTCACTATTTTTTTTTATCTTGTCAATACATGCCGGTTTTATTCCATAAAACATCATTCAGCGTGCGGGAATAGAACTTGTCCGAAATCGCTACTACGGAGAGCACTACTACGGTGCCAAAGCAGTGATAAACATTTGGTCTCCAGAGTGTAAGGGCGACCAATTCAGTGCATCCGTGATTCGGTTAGCTAGTGGCCCTGAAACAGGCGATACTAATGGTATTTACATCGGATGGGCAGTAAGTTTCCTTCCTTACATAATAATTTACGTAATCTATATTTTTCAATGACATCAATCGACATTGCAACCACAGGTTTCTCCGGCGGTATATGGAGATGATAATGCACATCTTTTTACCTTTTGGAAGGTAATTGTTTCATATTATTGTATCATATTATAATTTTTCATTCACGCTCTTCAAAGAGTGACTTCTATCCAGGGGGAAGGATCGACAGGATGCAATGATATTCGTTGCCCCGGTTTCATTCAGACAGATAAGGGAATAGTTCTCGGAGATGTTTTTAATAGGACTTCGGATTACGGGGGAATTCAGCAGCAAGTTGATGTTCACATTACCCAGGTAATGTGTCTCGAGTAATGTTTTATAGCTTTACAAAGAAAACCCTAACTAAGAATTGGATATTGTGCGTTTTTGCAGGATCCCATCACTAAGAATTGGATACTGAGTTTTGGAATTGGAAACGAAGAAAGGCAAGCTGGATACTGGCCAAAAGAACTGTTTCCTCAGATGGCGGGCGGTGCGGCAAATCTGTCTTTCGGAGGAATCACGGTGCATGGGCAAGGCACGAGTCCCCCGATGGGAAGCGGGTACAAGCCGGACAGAGATGAGAGGCACGCTGCCTTCATGAACAAGATAATGTTCTCCGGAAATTATTCGGAATTCCGCGCGCCCTTTGACTACGAAATAGACGAGGTTTTGGACAATAAAAACTGCTATGGCCTGAACAACCTTGGAATGACTGACAACTTTGGATACTTCGTCCTCTTCGGTGGACCCGGAGGACCTAATTGTTGAAAATAAAAATAAAAATTATGAAATAATATTATTTAAAGGAGGAGATAATTTCATGTCTGAATCTTTTATTTTTTTCCATCTATTTATGTCGTAATCTTTAATGACAAATCAAATCGAAGCACTTATCGACTCTCTTTATTTTAGGATTGATATTAGAGATTAAAAAAACACAAAGACAACTAAAAATAAATAAATAGATAACAAAAGCATTAATTCTCGCCCTTCAGAGACTGGCAGGAGAGAAAGAAATATCAAGAAAATCGTCAAACAAGCTGGAAAAAGGTGGTACTGAATTAATCAGCCGCTATGTTGTCGACACAAGGAGTAGTTGTGCATCTGAATCTCATGATTTGGACCACAATGTCGTCGGATCTGTCAACCATTATGACTAATCGTTTGTGGTCTCTGAAGAAGAAATCGCCACCATTAATCTTCGAGCTTACCCCGCCGATTTCAGTACCTATGATCTATCACCCTTAAAAGATCAGCATGAGATATATATGATGCCATCGGGAGAATCGTCAGGCCAAAAATAGCCTCGTGGAAAACATAAAAGCGAGCGAATGTGGCCAAAAGTAGCAAACGAATAAGTTTCATTGTAATGACATTGTTTTGGTTATATAGTAGTCTTCATTCAAATGTTGTGCAACTCCAGGGTCGAAAATATTCTGCACCAACCACACCATCAATATAACTAACCATACCGAAGCCGCAAAAAGTGAAAAGATCTTCGCAAAGCATACATACCTGAACGGAGAAAGGAGGGAAGAATCAATGGCGGGAGTGCCGACGGAGGAAGGCTGCCGTTGGAGGGTCGGGCCTTGATCTTTGCTGCCCTCTAATTTTATCCCTTATGCCCAAAAACGAAGTTCTATGGGGATTAAAAATTGTTATTAGTAGTAGAAGTGATGGGGTATATTATGATACTAAAACTTGGGCGATTTATAATCGTGGGTAGGTTTAATATGGTAGTAAGAATTTGTGTTGTGGATGTACTATAGTAATAAACATGTTGTCGTTTATAGTAGTTAAAAAAAAAATTGTTCTGTCATCGGTTTATTATCATAATAAATTCACAATTTCTACAGCTAATAATAATTTCTAGGCCTAATAAGCTAAGCTAATGTAATACCTCAAATTAATATGTGAGTCGAAAACAATCATCTTTAGCCCAATACTCATTTCGAAAGGGCAAAGCCTAAATCTATGGTCCATTTTACACACACAAAATAAAATAGAAACAAAATAATAAAAAGGGGGACACACTAAAAATACAGCAGCAACAACAAGCTGTAGCCACAGTTGGCACCCCAACATGATGGTTCGAAGCTGTATGGCCAATTCCCGGCCATCTCCTGCTTTTGCAAAATCTTTCGCCAACCTGAACAGTTCTGCATTGTCCACTTATGGCCTTGACACGTCCTCCCATTGCTCAAAAGTCATGCGGTTCTCATCTGAAGCTACCTGGCCGACTTACCAGATGATGGCTTCTGCTACGGCTGCGGTTGCTATCTCCCAAAAATGCGCAGCAGAAGAAGAATCTCCATCAGGACACTAAGCCAGAGATCAAGGCTTCTGCTTCTGTAATGCCGTCTCCACAGCAGCTCCAGCAAGGCCATTGTCGAGCGTCCGGCTCCAGAAGCAGCCTCAACTTGCTGCAATAGAGTAGCAGCGGCAGCAAGTCTTGAGCTCGCCGAAGCCACATCGGCGTCAGCATCGCAGTCATTTGGTCAGCCACCACTGCAGTAGAATTAGCTCAACGGACAACAAAACAGCTTGACAGCATAGAACAAGACAGCGAAGCCAACAAAGCAATTTGCCTTACCTCCTGCAGTGGCAGCTGCTGTCTCATCAGAATAACCTCTCAAATGTTCATCAACAGCCTCCGGTTACTAGGTTGCATCAACAGCCGCAGTTACTTGGTACTAACACCCCGCAGATTAGCCAGCGTGCAATGAACTCGCCTGGAACAACCAAAACCTCACCTGCCATAACAAATACAGACCATCGCCTGAACGTCTGCAAACTCATCAAAGATCCCAATCACCGAGATCATTGTTTCAACAGCAAAACGTAATTGGTCGACAGAAGCAGATGGTAAAGCCTCAACAGTCACAACCCCAAACTGCTCAAATGCAGTCTTATGAAAACTGGGAGTTTCAAGTGCACAACATAATAAATTCACCTCAATCAAATAGTGGTATCGAACCTGGACTAGGGAAGGCTGTGGGCTCAATCACACGAGTTCATCAACGAACATCAACAACAATCAGATATACAGCGACCACAGCCTCAGCCACACAAACCTCAGCAATAGCAGCAGAAGACAACTAAACCAAGGAGTCGGGCGGAATCGCAGATGACCTACCTGGATGCTTGGCGCATATGCCATCCTGACTTCACAGCTCCCATCTCAGGTTCAGCAGTCTTAGCATTGTGACAGCCTGGTTCCCAGCCGACATACAGTCGCAGCCAGCCGCTTATACAAACAGAGGCGCAGGTCCAAAATCTGCAGAAAGCAACATCGTTAGCGAAGTCGGCCGGGAGTCCAAGGCATTCCCAACCTCGTTAACAGTTATCGCCAACCTCGCCTAGACGAATCTCGCAGGTCCAGTCGTCTCGGCATCGGGCATTTCCGCAGAACCATCATATTCAATAGCTGCAAATACTGGTGCCTCAGCTTCACCAATAACAAATGCAAGACACTGTTAGGATTTCAACAGCGGGCTAACCAATTACAAACCCAAAGCAGAAACAAGCCACAACCCAAGATCCAAACCCAACCCATGAAAGCCCACAATAAACACAGCCCACTTCGAAGTGAAAGCTGACCCAGCCCAGAGCAAAATAAGGATTAGAACAAACTTATCTTCGCTCCCGACAAGATCCCCCAGGCGCCCTGGCACCGCCCAAGACGCCCAATCGCCATCGATAAAGATCCTCGCAACATGCCATCCCACTTGCAACGCAGCCACAAAGACGCAACATCATGATTTTTGACCGCCCAGTCAAGTGGCCTTGTCACCTCGAGACAAATTTTGCAATTGCTCCCGTAATCCCACCTGCACGTGTTAAAAAAAATACAGAAAGAGTAAGACAAAAGAAGAGATGAGGATTAGAGAAAGACGGCTGCAAAGGACGGAAAGCAAAATCCGGCTACACGCAAAGCTAACCGTGACAGTTCCTTCCCCTTGGCCACTATCTCAGAACTCACAACACGCTACCAAGCTGTTGACACCGTAGAATATTTTGGGCCTGTGCTAAGTTTACAAGCCCATGAAGGTAGTTCTAAGTCTACGAGAGTCAAGTCTACGAGGATCACAAAAGATCTTAACTTTGAGATTTTTTTGCAAGAAGATTATGGGGGCCACGTTCCCATTTGGAAAGATCTTCATATGGAGAAAAACTAGGGATTTGATTTAATTAATTTAATATAAGAAAGAGGTTAAGTTGGATAAAAGCCACGATCAGTTACCAAGATTTTAGGAAGTTGATTGAGAACCTTCAAAATATCCTAAGAACGTGTCAGACGTGCTAAGCATCCTGAACACCACAAGTCTCAGTATAAAAGGAGACAGATCCTCCATAAAAAAATTACGATCAATCAACCAAACACAAGCTTTGCATTGCTCGTCACCCTTAGTTTAGTAGATACCCCGGCCTGGGTTTATTGGGTCATCCTTCCAACTTTGGAGTGAACAACCGTAGCTCCGAAGATCAACCTTCCGCCAGTACTTCCATCGTCCCCGCGAGCAACCGTAACCGGGACAACAATCTTCCGCCATCACTCCCACCGTCGAGACGAGCAACCGTAGTCTTGACATCCAACCTTCGCCAGCACTTCCACCGTCGGGACGAGCAACCGTAGTTCCGGCGACCATCCTCCGCCTGCATCTCCGCCACTAAGGTTTTCATCCGAGGCCTTGACATTCACACCTGACATCCACCAGACTCTGCTTCACGGGCGTCCAAGTCTACAGCGCACTGTACTAAGTCTACAGCATCAGCAGTGACGTCAGCTTCAGTCGCGTTTCCAGCAGCGAGTCTACGTCGCCTTCATCATTCGCGCCAACGTTCTTCCTAAGTCTACATTCGCGGCACGAGTCTACAGCGTCAGCAGTGACGTCAGCTCCAGTCGCATTTACAGCAGCGAGTCTACAATGTCTCCTACCACCGTTTTTCCCTTTGTTTTTATGGCTGTAAGCATTCTTTTCTTTTTGTGAACCTTTGGCTTTGTAACAGCTATATTTTATTATCATTGAAATTCATCTTTCTGGCGACCACACTTAAATTTCTGTGAGTCTACGTGCCAAATATTTCTGACGTGGTCCATTTCTACGCGAACACAAGCATAGCCGTAATGATCTTCCTAACACAATCCCCCTTTCCTCAAGGCGATTGCCATTACCAACCCGATAATGACCAACGTTTTCTATAAAAGAAGGAAGACAGAAGACACCAAAGGCAGGGACTCCCCCTTCTCTTTCCAAAAAAAAAAACAAGGAAACCTCCCCTCGAAGAATCAGGCAATCGACTTTTGCTGCCCTCCTTCTCAGTTCACCGACGGACATCTGTCGCCGCTCCCCCTTTCGATCGATCTTGACCAAGGTAAGCAATGATCAGCGTCGCAGAAACCCCCCTTGATGATCAACCCAACCGGAGCATTCGACGACAACAACGAGCAGAACAACATACCCTCGGCGACGATGGTTTTCAACTT
Organism: Melastoma dodecandrum; assembly: GCA_029817715.1. Classification (NCBI taxonomy): domain Eukaryota; kingdom Viridiplantae; phylum Streptophyta; class Magnoliopsida; order Myrtales; family Melastomataceae; genus Melastoma; species Melastoma dodecandrum. The sequence goes on from JARUPY010000242.1 coordinate 29,484, forward strand.
CTCCTAACGCAGCAACAGCAGTGTTGAGCTCTGACAACGATCCTGGCTTCACTAGCTATGATCTATGGTGATGGGCATCTCTCGGCTGCGATGACAGGGACAAATCCCTTTAGACCACCCAACAAAGGCCACTTCGCTGCTCTGCGGGGAACCATGCCCAAGCTTCCCGCGCACACGCATCCGCGTTGTGGGATGCTCTCCTTTTATTCTGATTGGTTTCCTTTCAAGGCGCAGGTACATACCGCGGGGATGGTGACTCTTCCCTTTTCTTCAGCTTCACAGTCACAATGAGTACGGCAGCCGCAACTTCTTGTTACCCCACTCCCGCGAGGATCGGTCTAGCGCCTTCTCTCCTCTGTTCTCGCCGACAACTAGCAGCGGGACGCCACAACAGGGGTTTGTTGAATCCAGCAATGACAACCCCAATAGTCACAGTAGCGGACGCAGTTGATCTTCTGCACACCTCCTGATGTTGGCGATGGTAGCAACTTCACTGTGACTCCTCCAAACACCCAGTAGCCTGCCACATCCCTAGCGAAACCTTGTTGACACAATGAAATATCCTGGGCCTGTACTAAGTCTACGGCCCATATTGAGTGCAGGCCTAAGTGAACAGCCCGTCGACTTGTGGAAATTTCAGTCTACAACAGCCTAAGTCTACAGTTTCCTCTAGCAGCGCAAAGTGCGAGATGAGTCTACGACTCGTCTGAACACGTCTTATCTCATTAAATGACAGTTAGGAAAATCTTTTAAAACAACTCCCGAGATCCCTGGAGAGAGGTTAAGGTTGAGCCGTATTTTAAGGGATTTTTGGAACGTGTAGGACGTGTAGAGCTCTGTGAAAACTAGTATAAAAGGGGCAGTTTACACTTAGGAAATTTTCACGATCAATCAGCCAAACACAAGCTTTGCATTGCTCGTCACCCTTAGCTTAGTAGATACCTCGGCCTGGGTTTCAGGTCATCCTTCCAACTTCGGAGTGAGCAACCGTAGCTCCGGGGATCAACCTTCCGCCAGCACTTCCTTCGTCTCGGCGAGTAACCGTAACCGAGACGACGACCCTCCGCCATCGCCTCCGCCGTCGGGACGAGCAACCGTAGTTCCGGCTATCTTCCTTCGCCTACATCTCCGCCAGCAAGGTGTTCGTTTGAATCCTTGACATCCACATCCAACGATACCACCGCTCATCGCCATCCTATCGAGCGCCAGCAGCCAGACTCTGTTTCACGAGTATTCGGGTCGACAGCGCACTGTACTAAGTCTACAGCGTCATCAGTGACGTCAGCCAGTCGCACTCCCCGCAGCGAGTCTACGTCATTCCCATCACCTGCACCAACTTTCCTCTGAGGTTTACATCCGAGGCAGCGAGTCTACAGCGTCATCAGTGACATCAACTCCAGTCGCACTTGTAGCAGCGAGCCTACGTCGCCTTCATTTTTCGCGCCAACGTCTTTCTAAGTCTACGTTTGCGGCAGTGAGTCTACAGCGCCAGCGGTGACGTCAATTCCAGTCGCACTTCAAGTCGCAAGTCTATAGCACTTTCAGCACCGTTTTTCCTTCATTTTTATGGCTGTAAGCACGTGTTTCCTTTTGTGAACCTTTAAATTTGTAACTTTATTTTTATATCATTGAAATTCATCTTTCTTGCGACCACACACAATTCCCTGTGAGTCCATTTGCCAAATATTTCCGACGTGATCCTTTTCGACACGAACACGTCTTTGGCGACCACAGTGGGAGCACGAGGTAAATACCTCATATTTGCAGATTGCAAAAAATACTAGAAGTTGTGCAAACCGTGATCCCCCCTCCTTTAGAAGGAGATGGTACCTTTCAGGCAGGGGATGCGATTACCGAAAATGTGGCCCTAGGTGGTCAGTTAAACGTAACCCAGACCGAATTGTTGGGACATGCGCCATCCGAATTCATATCAAGGTTGGAGTTCTCTAATGAATTTGATGATATGAAGAACTCGTTTGATAAGCGGATATCTGGTTTGGAGAGTAATATGGCTCGAGTTCTAAAGCAAATCACCGCCTTAAGTAGGCCCAGTGTCGTCGCAGGAACGAGTAACCATACGGACAGAGAGTTCTCCTTCATGGGAGATGCGCGACGCGCTGACTAAAGGAACGTCTCCTTTCAGGATGAGGATCCCTGGAATGTTAATGCCCAATATTCTACGGAAATCAGGGACAGGACGTCTCCCTCTAAGCCAGCCTCTTCTCGGTTGCCCACGGAGTGGAGGCAAAATGCCACCTTCGCAGCGAACCCGGAAGATCAGTATGGCGAGGCTCAGGGTGAAACAAACAGGTATGCGCCTTCCACCCCAGGGCGGCGACCTGGAAAAGCCCTTGTAGATGATTTTCCACCAGGGGATTTGCCAAACCTAAGGGGACCGTGACCGTCCCGGGTAGAAAGTTTTTATACTAAAGCCCTTGTAGATTTGCAGCCGACAAGGAATGTTTAAAGAATGCCTTACACAGGAGAAAGATGGGGTCAGGACCTTGCAAGGGAGCCAGTTGCCCCCCCCCCCCATTAGATTTGAGGGAGACAATAGCCCAAGTACTGGAACAAATGGTCCCTGGAGTCGTGAGACAAGATGACCCCACCTTCTACAGGAGCCCTTATCCGGCATATATCGACAGGGACTTTCCCTTGCCTAGAGGGTACAGAGTGCCTGATTTCACTCGTTTCTCAGGAGAGGATGAGATGACCCCTCTGGAGCACATATCGCGGTTCACCCATCAACTTGGGGAAGCTGCGACTAATGATTTTTGGAAGTTGAAGTTGTTTCGAAATTCGCTCACATGAGATGCCTTTACGTAGTACGCTAGTTTACCTCCTGGATCAGTGGCATCGTGGGCTGATATGCAGTCTAGCTTTATGAAAGCGTTTGCGCGGCTGGACTCGCCTTTGTCGATCTTTGAGGTCATGCGCTTGAAACAAGTCGCTGGTGAGCATCCGGGGCAGTTTCTGATGCGCTTGCGAAAAGCGTTGCTTCGCTGTAAACCGGCAATCTCGGAAAGAGACCAGCTCATCGTGGCATTAAATGCCTTGTCCATCCCCTTCAAAAAGAAATTACAAGGGGAAAGGTTCACCGACCTGTATGACCTCGCCAGAAGAGCAACTGAGTACCACCAGTTGTTGGTGGAAGAAGCTCAGTCTACGCGCACTTATCAGCTAGAGGCTGTCGAGGTAGACATGGCTGAGTTCATAAAAGGAGAGGCCACCGTTTGTGAGCCATTAGCATGGAGGAATTCCAAAGCGAAGGTGTCCCAGAAAACAGGGGAAGAGAGAAAATATTCCTTCGATATAGATAAAGCCGATGCGATTTTTGATTGGCTTTTCCAGCGAAAGCGGATTAAACTAAAACTAGGTCATAGGACCCCCTAGACGGATATAGAAAAGTCTAGGAACTTTTGCAAGTGGCACGGGTCATTTACACATACGACCAAAGATTGTCTGTCTTTCAGGAACATTATTCAAGACCTTATAGAGGAGAAAGAATTGTGTTTCCCTGATGTCGACGAAGTTACTATGGTCGACGAGAAACCTTTTGATGATGAAATTGCTATTCGATCAGACCATTGCTGCCGTGGAGACTCTCGATGGTATGCTTCCCATCTCCACAGACGAAGGACCATCCAAAGTCCAAGTCTCTGTGGAAGATACAACCCAGAAGGAACCTCCGATCGCCATGACGGTGGAACCCTCTATCTCTGAGCCCTTTGTGCCTGAGCCCTCTGTTAAGGGTTCTACTGCGGGTAGTGATGCACTGACTGTCGCCCCCACTGCTGAGATCGCCGCGTCTGATGAGGAGGTTGAAATCCCCCCTGCTGATGATGTGCTTGACGAGTCTAACAAGGAAGTTCCCGCTCGTGTCATCACCGTCTCCCCTAATCTCAAGCTAAAAGGAGTAGCTTCTGAGCCGCAGAAGGCATTTCGGAAGCCTGCAGCCACTCCTACCAAAAAGCTTCACCATGATGCCATGAAATCGGTTTAAAAACTGCGGCTAATGGACTTGATATTGTCCCTCTGCTGGATAGAATCAGTTTAAAAACCTTCTGTGAGACCTATGCAGAGCTTCCTGTCTCTCGTTTGTGAGAGTTTTATGCGAACATCACGTTCCATCAATAGGGTCCGCATGCCAAGTACATAAAGACGGTCATGGAAGGGGTCACACTGGTATTCTCTGCCCATGATGTGAATCAGTTTTTCAGCTGTATGGAGCATGATCCTCTGATGGACATGGGAAGAGAAGAATTCCATAGCATCATCTTGGGACAGAAGGTCCACGCGACCAAGTACCTTGAGTCCACCAAGCTGGATCTCAAAACCTGCATTCTGCATCGAGTGGTTCTGTTCTGCCTTCTACCAAGAACTAGAAGCATCGACACCATCACCTCCAATGATGCAAAGTTGATGGGTCATATCCTGAAGGGCATTCCTTTTAATCTTGGTTTGCTGGTGTTCTCCCACAAGAAAAGATGCTGCAATACGGCTGAGAAAGCTCTCCCTTATGGCCAGGTAATCGCCGGCCTTCTGAAATTGGCTCATGTCTCTACTGATGCTTCTACTTTTCATGAAAAGTGGAAAGTTGGCACTTGTGGACAACAAATTATAGCCAGCATGCATTGTGTGAGAAAGGGCTCTACCTGGACCTTGAAAGGGAGGTCACAGGATTCTGCGCGTGATGATGAGGATAAGCTTTTGGAGGCCAAGAAGAATGCTGAAGCATCTCCTGCTCGACTCTCTACTGCTAAGTCTGCTAGTCGGAGATGTCCTTCTTCATCTGCTGAAGCTCAAGTCTCTGTGGATAACACGGCTCTCCTCAACTTTGGGGAAGACATCCGTGTCCTTCAACGAATGGTCACTGACCTGATTCACTTAGTGGAACGCTAGGACAAGCTTCTGCGCGAGCATCTGGAAAAGGATTCTGTTGAGTCTGAGGAGTCATCTCCTTAGTTGCTATTTCTTTTTCTCTTCTGCATTTCTAGCCAGACCAAAAACTGCTTTCTGTGGTCTACTAGAAATTAATAATTGCCACCTAGTGGACACCTTCTGCACTATATTCTGCATGATGGTTTTGCACTCTCTGCTCTACCCTCTACGAGAATTAAAACTACCTTCTGCACATTGGTTATGAATGCTATGTCATACGTTTTGCAAGAAATTTACTCTTCTTTATCAACCTACATTCATCTTCTTTTTGATATGACAAAAAGGGGGAGAAAATTGTGTTGAGGGGGAGTATCTAGCTCTATATTGGTTATAGAAAAATCCTAGATTTTCTATAACTTCAATGGGTCGTAGAAGACTATACCGTCTGCGGTGTAGATGCTTATGAGACTTATACAGCTCATAATCAGTGTAGAAGCTTATGAGGCTAATACAGTTCATAATCGCAACCTTCTGCAGGGATTGCGATTCGTGATCTTTTAAAGTCACTATTACTGGGAGTGCAAAAATGAAATACCACCTTTTTGTCGGGCTAAATACAGAAGCTCCACGCTCTGTATAAATCACAGAAGCCTTTGTGCTCTGTGAAAAACCTTCGTTATAATAGAAGCTTATATGCTCTGTTTCACAGAAACCTTATGGTTCTATAAAATCGTGAGACTCATACTCTCACCTATTAAGGAGGAGTTAGGGGGAGTTCTTTCAAAAACATTTCCCTCAACGATGAATGTTTTGTCATCATCAAAAAGGGAGAGATTGTTGGGATGGTTTTGATGATGAACCGGACCCTCTGTACCACAGAAGGTCGAACATTTTACTCTACAGAAGCTTCTTATATTAAGGGTTTTATGTAAGAATCATTTTGTAATTAAATGATTACTTGATGATTATTTAATTATGAAATAAAATCCCATCGATCAAGATAATTATCTGATCGAATCATATTGATTTAGTAACCAAATAATCATATTAGAGATAATATTTTTTATATAAGGAAATATATCTCTCTATATATGGAAATGTTCTACTAGATGGTCTACAGGTATCTGTAAGCTCTTATAACCTCTACATGACCGCTATTTGGTTGCAAATCACTCCCACCTGTCTAGATACATTCTCAAGTGTGTCTTTATCAGGATGGAATGAATCATTACCCATATGGAAATAAATCAAAGAATTATTTCCATCTGGAAAAGGTTATCAAGCAGAACCTTCTGCGATACCTTCTGTGATGCACTCACTATTCATGGAAAATATATCATGATCTTATTCTGATTTATTTTCTATCTGAATACTTGCACGTGTATGTTATTATTCATTTTGTCTACTAACCTTTAATTTCTTATTTTGCAGATTGTTAATTTAACTTTTCCTTTTTGCATTTTCTTCCTTGAACTTTGTGTATAAAAGGGCCACGCCTTCTCAGTCAAAAATAACTTTTGAATTCCATTGTAATTTCTAATTGAGAGCGTGAGTATGAGCTTGAGCATTCATTCTTTCGTTCGTTCGAGTTAGTCACACGAGGAGCACTAGCGACGGAAGGCTGTATCGTCGGTGAAGCTTTCTGGGAGAGTGACTCAGGGGCCACGAGGGACTCGGCTGGAAGCTGCAGGATACGTTGTTGGAAGCGTGTGTACGTGGGCAACTTGTAGTGGGCCGGAGAGAAGGGCAGAACCTTGGGAGCACAGAAGGTGAAGGACTGACCAGCTTCTGTTGCGTAGTGTTCTGTGTGTAGGAACCTAGGACGGAGGCTGCCCTCTGCTTGCGTGGGGTTTGCCACGAGCTTCCGCAGGGTCTGCTGCGTGCTTGCGTAGGGTATGCTACGTGCTTGTGAGGAGTACGCCACATAGTCGCTATCTCGAGGAGGTCGTGTGAAGCCGCCGGAGGGAAAATCCATCTATGAACAGAGATCGCTGTTCGCGTGCATAGGATTCGCTACGTGCTCGCGTGGGGTACGCCACGAAGTCGTATCCTTAAGAGGATTGCGCATTTGGTTACCTTTGTAAGTCACACTCACGTGTGCAACTCTTTGTAGCACAGAACTCTACAGTCTGTGCATACATTTTCTTTGTCACTTTTGCTACAGAACCTTACGGTCTGTTTAGTAGAAGATCGACAACTCTTGGCACATAATCTTTTCAGATATGTGTTTTATAATTAAGTCATTTCCTATACAAAACCTTATGTTGTGGATTGATATCCTTGGTACAGAATCTTACGGACTGTGCAACACTTTCTCTAAGACGGAGTCCTTGGATGTGTTCTATAGAAGGTTGACGCTTACAGTGCAGAATCTCTTGATCTGTGCTATAGAAGGTTAACACATCTGACACAGAACGTTCTGGTCAGTGTCGTGCTTACCTTCTTCGACACAGAACCTTTTGGTTTGTGTTGTGCCTTACTTTCTACGATACAGAACCTTCTGGTCTGTATTGAGCCTAAGTTACTATAGTACAGAACCTTAGTGTTTGTGCTACGTAACAAGCCTCTACGTTACAGAATCTTCTGGTCTGGGCTCTGCCACTCAAACTTCTATTGTACAAAACCTTCGACTATGCTTTTAGTTGATATCATTTGTGTAACTTGTACTGAGATACATTTGAGTTGAAACCATCCAAATATCTGGGTGAAGAGTGGACGTAAGCAATTTGCTGAATCACTATAAAAATCCTTGTGTCCAATCAAACAAATTGCGAACACACTCGAACATTCTGCTGTACAGAAACCTATCTACGGTTCTGTTTAACAGAAGCTTCCTTCCGCTGCGGGGTAAAACGAAAATGTGCTAAAATCCGAATTTGGTAATTAACACTAATTCACTCCCCTCTTAGTGTAACAGATACCCTAGACGTCTTCCGAGGGACTAATAGCAATCTGAAACTCGGACCGTCGGCCGTGGACAGCATGTGCTCGGCCATTAGAGCCGCCAACATTTTATTGGCAGATGAAAGTATTAAGCATGGTGTTCACAAACTAACATCTAACTTAAATAATTTAAAATCTACAGCGTCCCTCTCGGCCATTTGAGGCAAGTGGTTAGCAGCCATGACTCGACGTTGCTGTTGGTTGGAGATGGTCCTGTTGACCGATGAGGCAGTGTCTTGAACTGAGGTTATTATACCTTTGAAGGGGTGAGCCCGATACGTTGTCCGAGAAAATTCCAAGTTCTCATGCACAACGATCGAGTCCCTTAGCTGGGAAGTCCCTATCACGCCTTCTTTGAGTTTGATCCGATTCAGCCAAAGAGAGAACGAAGAAACCAAGCATAAAACCATGGTGCTTGTTGATACACGTCAATTCATCGAACGCAAACCCTCTTGGACCTACAAGCTTCGAACTTTGTGTTCGTGATCAATGAAGTAGTGGGGAGTGGGCCTGAGAATTGGATGCAGTTTTGGACGATTAAGTTCTCCGAATCGATGGTCTGTGAAATCTCCTCTACCTTCACCAGCGGAAGGGCTCCACTCAACAATAGAGGAAAGAAGCCAGCAAAAGAGTTTGCAATCCAAATGGTGCAAATCTAAACATCTCACGTCAGAAAGGAAAACGTATACTTTTTTATCATTTCATAGTGGAAATCCGTATGTGCTTGTATACCGAGCTTGGTAGTTGAAGTGATCCGATATTACTAACTTATAGAGACCACCAAACCAACGGTTGTAATCCATTGCGTTTGATGAGGTCCGGATCCCATGGGCAATGTAATTGTTTTTAGGTGGATGGTGGTTTCCGAAAACTAATTTTCAAGTTGCGCATCAGTGAAGAATGAATCGAAGAGCCTTATGACAACCCCAACATATTGGGGGATGTATAGTAGTTCATCGGTTCGAGGGAACGCCCATGAACTTAACATGAGTGAACGCACCGCAAGATTATATCCATCGTCGTCGGTCAAGTGGAATGTAACAAGAGATAGAGTAAAGTGAAGGAAGGGACAAGATGATGCATACACTGCAACTCACATTATTGAAAAACGCCCACAGAAGTCTGAGAAAGCTCAGGGCATTGAACGGACCGTGAAAGATGAGATATACTCCGACGGCATGATTAGTTGCTTGGCCACGGGCCTTTAAAGATCGGTCTGTCCTGCCAGATGAGGCTACAGTCAACCAGCAGTATACTTGCTCTGGTTGGGAAGCCGCAACCCCGGAAGTTTTAACGTCACAGACCTAAAAGCAAATGCGACACTCCTCTTCTAAAATCGTCGATTGACAAATTGCATGAGCAAAGGCCGTGTCTCTGTTTACCCTATGCAAGGTGTGGTATCGGAATTTTGTTATTGGGGCACGTCGCTTAACCTGGAAAACTACCTTGTTGACGGCTCTCTGATAGTCGCCAAATAAATAATCCCTTCCCCCACAACGTCCGCTCCTCGTATGGACATCAAATATGCAATCCACGGGATCCAAAAGGAATGAGGCAGCCACAATCAAAGCAACCGTCGTCGTCATCATCCCTTTGCTGAATTCCATCTTGCTCTTTCGGTTGTGGCTTCTCCTCGCCATCTTAATTGCCCTTATAAATAGTGCCCCTTCTCTTACGATTGTTACTTGAGAAACATCATCGCTCATCATGTAAGAAGTACATTTCCGAGGTAACTCTTTCTTAGCAAATATCACATTAAACAATGTGATCTGTGGGATCTATGGTGAGGGTCTTGATTCGCATGCTTGATTATAATTGCAGCTAGAAGTTTGGCTCAACAACTCATGGGTGAATATGTTATGATAGACTACTTGCAGGAGCGTGTGAAGGGAAGCACGCTGTATGGGTTTGAAGGTGGTCCTGCTGGGATCATGAAATGCAAATATGTGTTTTAGTCACCAATGTTTTACCACGGAGGCTCTCTTACATCATGCGATTCTATAGTTGAAGAAAGTTCTCCAAAAGCAGAGTCAAACACATGTTGTACATGCATCCCACGGCTTGAAATCCATCTGATTGAAATTGGTAGTTTTGATCTTTTTTTATGGTCTACCTAATCAACCATTCTTTTTTTTACTTATCAGTTAGGGTGGCTTTGACATGATTTGCAGTGGCAGAGAGAAGATAGAAACCCCATAACAGGTAAGGCCCGAAATGTGTTTTAGATCAACAGTGTGTTACGGATATGGATGGAGGTCTTAGAATATACTAATTGATTTCAGTTTAAACAAGCTGAAGAAACAGCTGTGAAACTTGATCTGGATGGTCTTGTTGTCATTGGTGGTGATGACTCAAACACCAATGCCTGTCTTCTCGCCGAGAATTTCAGGTGCTTTTATGTGACTTTTCAATATTCATATATTCTTGTAGAGTTGAATATTTATACTGTATCCATGGAGTTTATGAATCCATCTACTGCTCCCATGTGAATTGAAACTTCTTTTGGTACTCACCACTAGTTGTACTTTCTGACACAGAGTTGTTTGTTATTTAGATTGCCGCCAGGAAATCAACCCTGAAAAATGTGACCGGCTATGTTGTAGATGTTATCTGCAAACGTTCCATCTCTGGTTATAATTATGGTGTCATTCTGATCCCTGAACGTCTTATTGACTTTATACCAGAGGTAATTTTGTAGACCTTTTATTGTGTTAAAAAAGCTAAGTGATTCCAGGATATATTCGTCTCATTTGAATTTCACCTTCCATTACCGGTTTCGAATAGCGATGCATTAATATGTGATCGGTGCAGGTGCAGCAACTGATTGCATAATTAAATGAAATTCTTACGCACGAGGTCATTGATGAGGACCCTTGGAAAAACAAACTTGTTCCCCAGTCCTTGGAGCTTTTCGAGTTTTTACCTCCGGCGATTCAAGAACAATTGATGCCCGAAAGGGATCCCCATGGAAATGTGCAAGTATGAAATTTTAGTTTCTTGATGGCATGCTTCATATTTTTACGTATGATTTCTTACTGTTGTTCGTTCCACCTTTTTCTAGGTGGCTAAGATAGAGACAAAGAAAATGCTCATTCATATGGTGGAGACGGAGCTTGAGAAGATGAAACAGGAAGGAACTTTCAAAGGGAACTTCAAAGGACAGTCCCACTTCTTTGGGTAGTTCCTGCTTGTCTGATATCCTTCTAACCTGTCGATTTTGCAAAGTCATTTTAAAGTCGTCGTGAAAATGGATTCCTCATTTGCTTCTGACTTTCTCAGGTACGAAGGAAGGTGTGGTCTACCAACAAACTTCGACTCCACTTCTAAGCTTTGGGTTATGCAGCCAGGGCTCTTCTTGGATTGATTTCTTCGCTCAGAACTATATTCTTCTCTCCTTTTTGACTAAATTACACTGAATTCTCCTTCTTGAAACTGAAGTATCTGACATAGTCATCCGTCTTTTATTCCACGTAATGATTCGATCAGGTTGGGAATCTGGCCGCTCCTGTTTCAGAATGGACTGTTGGCAGCACTGCGTTGACTTCATTGATGGACGTGGAGGGGAGGCACAGTATGACAGCTTTGTAAAATTACTTATTACACACCATATAGGGTCTCAGATGGCTGAATGTTGTGAGTTTACAATATTGCATCGGGCGATTGAGTTGCTTCGGGTCGGAGTCTTTAAACAGCCCACTTTCAACTCATGTATCAGTCAGACGAATGGTGGCCGGCATATAGGAACAGTCAGTCTTGGCTGAATGCATCTTTACGTTGTTAGATGAGTTATCGTTGACAGAGTTGTGTACATAGCTTATGCATGAAAGGATAACCGAATTGAGTATCTCATAAAATATTGGCAAATGTCTCAGGTAAGTACAAGCCTGTGATTAAGACGGCTATGGTGGAGCTTGACGGTAGGTAAGAAGTTTATACTCTTGTCTCCTCTCTGTTATCCAAATCAATATCGCAGTGATTAAGAAGAGTCTTCTGAACTCATCGTGCCAACTTACATCCAGGTGCGCCGTTCAAGAAATTCGCGTCACTATGGGAAGAATGGGCCGTCAAGAACTGCCATATCAGCACTGCTACTGCCGCCACCTTTCCGATCAGTGCTTTCCTGGGCCTTTTGTCCACCTTCTCTAACAGCCTTCTTTCTTCATTTCACGTTGCCATGGCTGGTCCCATTCAGTTTGTTGGCCCAGCATCCGATGCAATCAACCACACGCTTTTGTTGAATCTGCTGATAAACTAAGGAATTTGTAATATGAAAAATTAAGAAATAAAACTAATTTATATTATTTGAGAATTCTTTCTCACAAGTTTTTGATATGAAAAATGATTTCGTTTTCTATTTTTATATAATCTGCTGGGAAGTTCGTTACTCCGAACGACATCACTCTGAACTCACAATGTCCATATCTCGTTCAAAATGCAGTTTTCGGAATACTTCTTCCTTTACTCCAGTCTAATGGTAGCCTAATCTCGAGTTGATCTTCGAATATACGACTGATCCCTGCAATTGATCGAATAGATCATCTATTCGAGGAAGTGGATGACGGTTTTTGATTGTTTGTTGGTTCAACAACCTGTAATCGATACACAATCTCATCGAACGAACCATCTTTCTTTTTCACAAATAATTCGGGAGAATGATTTAGCCTATGGAAACCACCCCGGTTGGGGATCATCCCCATTAAAGACGGAAGATTCTGCCCCCTTAAGCTTTGGACTTGGAAATGCAAATACCAAAGTCATAGCTAAAAGTAATGCTGGTTATGTTGGCTATGGCATGACTACCATCAAATAGAGGTAAACTTCTACACGTCCATTTCATTCTTTAAACTGATCACGGGCGTTACTGCACTTTTGATTTTAAGAAAAAGTCGCATTGCGGGGTGATGGAATACCAGAAAATTGGATCATGTTTCTTTGTTGATCGGATGATACATATGGATGTTGACTACTACATCCCTTTTTCCATTCACCCACCTTGTTTATCGGCAAGGGTGGTGCCGGGTCGCATCCGATCAAGTGGCCATACGGATAGTTGATGTGCTCTTGGAATCAGTTTAGGAAAGAAAATGGTGATATTGGTGATTACAAGAGGAGGAGGATGATGAGCTACTTTTGGACAGTGATATTTCATGACCTGATTGATTCATCAATTTTCTTCAAGAAGCCTTTTGATTAATGTTTCTGTTGATTTATGTTACTATTTAGCCTTTGGTGAGATCATGTTGGTGGATCTGGTTAGAGGTCTGACATTGTTATCCATATAACACCTATTTATTACTATTTAGAATCCAAATATCATTTGATTGAAGAGTTGACCCAGCTCCTTGTTGTTTGAAGAAACCCTCCACTTCAGTTATCCAATTTTTCTTTTTTTTCTTTGTTAAATGTAATAATCAATACAAAATTTCAGTACATACTAAATTTAACTAAATTTCGCCCATTGGCCCTTTAAAAGGGTCAATGGGCGACACGGTCGATCAGTCAACTGTTAAGGAACGCTCCAGAATATCTTGGGATTCGCAAGGAGATTATTGCCAAGTTTACTCATATGGAAAGGAGATATTCCATGGAAACTGGCAGCAAAGGAAGCATAATATATGTGCACTATTACATTACCGTATATACGTAGGATTAGCTTAGTATAAATAGTTGTTCTTAGGCATTGTACAAAAACACATCAACACATCTCTACAGACGGACATATATTGTCAATTTATTATCATTTCAAGCATTCCAGCATTCAAGTTCTCTTTACTCCCGCGTTATTGCTCACTATCGAAGGCATCGTCAATGGCATTTGTAAGTGTTTCCGCTTAGGGGTGTTCGTTCGTTGCCTTCCCCTTTTCTTTACTTTCATTTCATACGGCAACCACACATTCAACAAATCCTCCAGGCACCGGTTAATTCGTAGTGCAGAGATTTGCGATGTGTTCGGATCTGGCTTGCCTGCGGTCACTTCCGAAGCGAACAACGTCTCAAATGGCCCCAAAAGAAAGTTACAAACGGTTTCTTCTCGATTTTTGCTGGATGATTTTAAAATTCTTTTCCGGCTCTTGTATTGCAGACGCCAAGAAGACCTGGGATTGCATTACCTCCTGCGTAACTGATTACAGTACAAAACTCCTCGGGAACTAGTGAATTGCTGGGACTTTGTGTAGCGTTGATGTTTCGAAATAAAACGTTTATCGATGTTTCATAATAATACCATCTCGTTGAGCGCCCCTTACTGCAACAAAAGTGCTGTCGTTTGAAAGAAAATTAAGTATAATGTTAAAAGGAGAAAGAAATTAAACAGAGTGAAGGAGGAACAAGTTATTCCAATTAAATACACATAAGCCATACATCTTATTGCGTTATTCCTCAATTTCGACAAACGAAAAGCAACCCGTAACATAAGCAAACATTAAACATCTGTTATTTCGGATCACAATTTGGGGAATTGCAGTGGATTGAAGTAACTTGACCTGCTGCGCCTTCGTTTCCTTCAATGGCGTCGCTCAGCCAGCCTTGCTGCAAATTTTCATATCATTTTTCATTTAGGGACGTGTGAGCAGAGTAATTAAGTCATATAAACATCGACATAATCTAATCAGCCCTTCGATTGAATCTGCATCATATGCACGGGATATGGTGTGCTACTTATGTGTAACCCCAATCCCTCCATTGCTTGAGTTGGCCGATGGTGACAGAGTCCTACCAGGGCACTCCCGGTGGATCTCAGCTGTCGTGCTGTTTATGTAGCTCTGGCAGGCATCGCCGGAGACATCACCGCGGCAGAGGAAGAGGCCGTAGGCTGTGTCAGGGGGGTCGCCCACCGTGGCATTGTAGAAGCCGGAGTCTCGGCCCTCGACGAAGAGGAGCTGGAGGAGGCTTTTGACATTGGAAGACTGGACGGAAGTCCCGGTGTCGATGCAGTGACTGCGAAATCGTGGTTCGGCAGAGATGAGGGAGACAAGGATGACGAGGAGGAGGAGCAAGGGAGGGGTCGAGGTTTCATTGAGAGTATTAGTCACTTTTGCAATATATTACACGTAAATTCTTTTAGAGAAGGTAAAAAAATTCATGTGATTTCTTATAGCAAATACACGTCTTTTGTTTTACTTAGGTTCATAGCGACCCACAAACTATAAATGTAATTTCAAACCATTAAAACTTTTGAGAAGTTTCTGGTCCGGTTTAAAGTCCGAACTAAGTCCTAGTACATTCTCTTAAGGCCGTTACAAGAAGACCCTGTAATTCATGACGATCGGGCCAGTCAAACCCACCAAGACTAAGGTCTCACAAATTACTGATTTACATTTTTGTATATGAGATCACTGTTGCCCACCGTTGTACATAGTAACGCGTAAACATGAACATTGTTATTATGCATAGTTTATAGGCATCACAGGTTTTCTAAATGCGGTAAAGTTGTACAAACCTAGTTGCGCTCGGTAGAAAACCCATCAAGATTCACATTCAGACGGGGCGGTCACCGGGGGCAAACAGTGGAAAGTGTCATCTCCATGGCCGTGGAAGATTTGTCCAGGGGAAGCCCGGAGTCTACTTCGCTGACAGGAGGTCTACCGACAAAAAACGCGGGTTGCGATGGCTCAGGGAGCTTGATCAAATCCCCTCCGAGCATTTGAATCATGAGAGACATGCTAGGTCGATCCGCCGGATCTTCTTGGACACATAGTAGCCCGACTTGGATGCACTTGAGGACTTGATCCGTGTCGCACGCCTCCTTGATGGAACCATCGATCAGGTCTGGCAGTCGTCCGCCATTCCAACGTTTCCATGTCTGTTAAAGGGAAATTGCGTCACGTGTATACGAGACTGTTCTGGAGTCGAGCGTTAAAAACGAAGTAGTTGATGACGATGCCGCTTACAAAAGTGAGGAGGCTTTCGCCATGTTCATGGAGGTGGAAGTTACTGTTCTTCTCCCGTTTACTATCTCGAGCAAGAGCACCCCGAAGCTGAATACGTCCGATTTCACGGAGAAGAACCCTCCCATTGCGTATTGCTGCGCCATGTATCCGCTATGCAACATCGACCAAAGAAAAGAGTAAGTCGGAAGACGAACAAATGCTTAGTGATGGTAAGTAAGAAGTAGAAATATGAGGCATACTAAGTTCCAACGACTCGATTCGTGGCGAAGATCCGAAGATCCTTGCCATTCCGAAATCGAAAATCTTTGGATTCATCTCGTGGTCCTGCAAGATGTTACTAGCCTCAAGGTCCCGGTGGATAATTCGTAAGCGAGAATCCTCGTGCAGGTAGAGGAGGCCACGAGCGATCCCGCCGATGATGCTGAAACACTTCTGCCAATCGAGCGACCAGCTCATGCTTTTATCTGTCAAATAAGTTCATAAGAATGGTTTCTTCCTTAGCTCGAAAAATGAGTCCGTGCCTTATAGCACGTACCGAACAGGAAGAAATCGAGGCTCTTGTTGGGCACATACTCGTATACCAACATCATCTCATTTTGTTCCAAGCAGAATCCCAACAGCCTAACGAGATTCCGATGCTGCAGACGAGCGATCAGAACGAACTCGTTCCTTAACTCCATCAGTCCTTGAGCAGACGATCTGGAGAGCCTCTTTATGGCAACTTCTTTCCCGTCAGTCAATACGCCCTAAACAAAAAACACACGACAAAAGTCCAAAGGCAGGATCCTCCTCGTGAAACCGGCAAATACCCTGAATTGACAAGCTTATGATACTCTCTTCATTACCTTGTAGACGGGACCGCATCCCCCTTGCCCAAGCTTATTTTCATTGGAGAAGTTGTTCGTAGCGGCACGGATCATGCTCAACCGCATCATGAGCACCTTGGAGATCATTTCTGGTGGGACCTGCGATTCCATCTCCGAGGTCGAGCAATTGTACCTCCTGATTATTTTCCCCATCTGCATGCACGAGAGAAATATCATTCGTAAAACCCGGGATCGATTGGAAATCATGTTTGTGGTTTGAAGTTACTTGACCCGCTGCACCTTCGTTTCTTCCGTTAATGTGTCGCTTCATATAAATGCACAAGCCTGCAGTGACGTCACAATGAATGCCCCCGCAATGGCTATCATTATAATCCATTTCACGGCAAAATGCTGCTGCAAATTTTCACATCTTTTTTCGTTTATGGACGTGTGAGCAGAGTGATCGAATCATAAAAACATCGACATAATCTAAGCAACCCTTTGATCAAATCCGTATCATATGCCTGGGATATGCTCTGCCACTTACATGGTTGCGGATTGCCGATGAAGCTATAGGTTGCGAACTGCACGACACAACTTGGTTGGAAAACTCTCATCCCAGCCTCCCCTTTGAAGTTGTCAACTAGATTCTTAACCGCCGGACTCAGGCATCTACTGCACTCGGTTTCAGACAAATACGGCATGCATTGCGCAATTGTGTACAGCTTTGTGGGCAAGGCAGGCAGAGCAGTTTCCGATGTAGCATACAAATTGCTCGAAGAGATCGTGGTATTCATGACATTCTGAAGCACTTCCCCCAGTACGGTCCTAAAATTGTCAGGGAAACCCCCTCTTATCGTCTGATACGGGGAAACTCGGCATTGACCCCATGACCGAGAAGAAGGACCAGTTTGAGAATCGCAAGAGGCAATTGTCGAACCAGAGGATTGCCTCCTTTTTACCGGAGCACTCTTCGGCGATCTCCATCTTTGCTTTTTTTATGCAGATCTGGCAGGCATGGCCAGAGACATCACCGCGGCAGAGGAAGTGGCCATAGAATGTGTCAGGGGGGTTGCCCGCCATGTCATTGTGGAAGCCGACGCGTAGGCTCACGGCGATAAGGCTCTGGAGGAGGCTTTCAACGTTGGAGATCTGGATAGCGTTCTCGAAGTCGGTGGCGTTGGTGCAGTTATTTTTGTGCACCAGCGGCAGGTCCGAATCCGTGGAGCGGCAGAGGACAAGGGAGTCGAGGACGATGAGGAGGAGCAGGAGAGAGGCCATCTTTCTCATTCTCCAAAACTTTGGGGCAAAAGATTTGATGTGTTCGGCGTTTTTTTATAAGAAGTAATATCGGAAGCGATAGCTGATATTCGAATATATACTTCTCAATGCCATGAAATTAGTATTCGAGGCATTCCAAAATTTTTTATTAGACTATATTATTTATGTTAAATTTTGATTTTATAACATAAACAATATCAACAACTCTGCAAAATAATGATGAAAATAAAAATAATAAAATTTTAAAAAATTGTTCGTAAATGATCTCGTTTTTTGGTACCGACCCCTAATTTCCATTATATTTGGATCATACGAGAACATCATCCCCCGCCTAAACAATATATAATAATGTGTCCAAGCCTATCAAAGATATGACCAATTATTTTGGGTCGAGGCTTCATTGGAGCATTAGTCACTTTTGCAATATGTTGCACGTAAATAAACAACGTTAATTCATTTGATTTCTTGTATCAAATACACCATCTTTTGTTTAATGTTCTCTTCTGCTTAGATTCATGGCGACCCGCGAGCTACTAAACTTGATTCCAAATCATTAAAATTAAGGAAATATTCTACTACTTTGGACTCGATCTGAATAAGACATCTAATTACAACGGGGAAGTCTTTCAACGGGGGTATTTGTGTATGGTAATTTTCTAATCCGAGATCTCCTTAAACGAATCCAAACTTCTCGTAACAAACTCAATAAATTAATGTATGTGGCTTGACTTGACATCACATTTTAATACTAAACTTATCTGGGTTATTTTAAATTTATGAGGAGACTTGTTGATTTGGGGTTGATTTGAATAAATTAATGTTTGTGGCTTGACTTGACCTCACATTTTAATAGTTAATACTACACTTGTTTGGGTTATATTATTTATTTTAAATTTAAGTGTGTTTGATATAATTTTCCCGTGAGTCTTGTTAAGTTCTTGTTCATAAATGCATGTTAGTTTTCTGGTTTTCAGAATTTAACGAACCGAAATTACGAAATACAATTTCTGTTTTTACCACGAGAAAATCGCTATAAAATTAAAAATACATTAAACTTTACAATGGTAATACTTTTAAGATGCATTTCTTATATATATATATATATATAGTTTTAACTCTTTCTCTTCTTATTCAAGTCACGGAAACTTGCTAAGATATGAGAATGGTTCGAGTTAGAAATTTCACTGTTAAATATGTTACAATATATTGAATCGTATTCAATATAGTCGGTTCTTTCCATGGAAAAGAACCGACTGTACTCGTAGAGGTGGTCAACAATGCCATATCGAGCATCGGGTCCCTAGGGATGACCAAAACAATATTTCAAGAAACGCAAGAGGCAACAGCATCTCTCCTGGCCGCACAAAGAAAATCTTTGTTGGAGAATTGATTACCTTCGACAGTTACTGAGAGTGACTTCAAGAAGTACTTTGATCAGTTTGGATTGATTACGGATGTCGTCGTGATGTATGATCACAACACTCAAAGACCCAAAGGTTTTGGATTTATCACTTTTGATGCAGAGGATGCTGCAGTGGACAGAGAGCTCTTTACAAGACATTCCACGAGCTTAATGGTAAAATGGTAGAGGTCAAGCGAGCAGTCCCCAAAGAGATGTCTCCATGGTCCAATCGGAGCCCCTTAGGTAGTTATAGTCCTGGTCTGAGTAGAGTTAGCAGCTTCCTCAATGGTTATCCTCAGGGCGGTTATGCTTCATCCCCAGTCGGCAACTATGGAGGTAGAGTGGATGGTAGAGTTAGTCCTGGGTCGATTCCCCCCTCTTTATGAGAACGGAGAGCTGAACTCGAATTCAAGCTATGAACTGAGCCCAAACTGCAACCCCAACCTTGGTTACGTAAACGAGTCCAATCCTCTGTATGGTGGAATTTCAGGGAGGCCTGCCAACAATGGTCCAATCGGTCATCTCAGAGGTAATCCATTACTGAGTCTGGCTAGAGGGAGCCTGTGGGGAAATGACAGCTTTGGCTTCTCTGCAAATTCTGGTATTCTCAATGGATCCGGAAATGATAATTCATGGATGGATCCTTATGAAAGCATTGCAAATCTCTGGGGTTCCTCTTCTAGCTTGAGCGACGGATTTGTTAAAGGAAGCAAGCTTAGTGGTCGAAATTCTAATTCTGGGAGCATATATGAATGTTATCCTGGGAGGTATCAGAAAAATAATGTTGGCATTGGCGTGATTGGGCCACCTTCATCGTATGCCGCATCCGGGGTCGGTTATGACGGAAGTTTGGATCTCTATGAGAATGATTTAGCCTATGGAGACCACCCCGGTTGGGGATCATCCCCATCAAAGACGGAAGATTGTGCCCTCTTAAGCTATGGACTTGGAAATGCAAATACCGATGTCATTGCCAAAAGTAATGCTGGTTATGTTGGCTATGGCATGACTACCATCAAATAGAGGCAAACTTCTACACGTCCATTTCATTCTTTAAACTGATCACAGGTGATGAGTCTTTGTGCTCCTTGTGATTAGTGGATTTGGATGAATCTCTCTATTTATTGCGATAAAATGAGAAATGTGTTCATAAACTTTGGAAGCATAATTTTGAATGCTCTTGAAACAGTTTTGATCCAAAGCTTCGAAATATCCTTCGTTGTCAGCAAAACAACAGAACAACATGAGAGGAAGTATTCGTTCCCATGTTAATACTTTCTTTGTAAAAATAAGTTACACGAGTTTACTTATTTTCACCATGCATTCGTCTTATAGGTACAGGAATATCCTAAGCAGACAACAACAGGCGCGGGCGGCAAGGTGGTAAAGCTCCGGGCAATATTGGGGCAAAACTTCAAGCAATCTTGGAGAAATCTTCGTTTTCAAGACAACGAATCACATAAAAAGGGAGTATTTGTTCCTTAACTAATGCTTTCTTCGCGAAACAGGTTACATGAACTTACTTGTTTTGCCCTTCGACTTGTCTTACAGGTACGTGAACATCCTAGGCAGACGACGAAGGCGAAGGTGGTAGGGTGGAAACGTTTCGAGCCAAAGTTTCGAAACAGCCTTCGTTGGTAAAACAATGACGACGACAACACGAGTACAATCCTATGACAAATCTCCGAGCGATCCTGGGGCAAATCTCTGAGTGATCATGGACATATTTCCGAGCGATTCTGGGGCATATCTCCAAGCTATCCTGGGACGAGATTGAGCAATCTTGGATAACTCTCAATTGACAAAATGGCGAATAACATGAAATGGAGTATATGTTCCTTAACAAAGGCTTTCTTTGCAAAACAAGTTACATGAACTTACTTGTTTTGCCCTTCGGCTTGTCTCATGGGCACGTAAACAACCTAGGCAGACGAGAAGGCGAATGCGACCAGTTGGAAAATTTTCGAGCTAAAATCTTGAAACAGCCTTTGTTGTCAAAACAACGACATACATGAAGGGAGTATTTGTTCCTTGATCAATACTTCTCTATGAAAACATGTCACCTAAACTCACTTGTTTTTGTCCTTGGTACATGTAGATACAACAACATCATATCATGTCAATCAAGACAACCTTCGAATTAAAACTTCGAAACAACACTCATGATCAACAAGACAACAAATTACGTGAAAATACATTAGCGTTCTAAGCAGACAATAAAGACAAACGATGAAATTTTAAACCAATGCTTCAGAACAATCTTCGTCAGCAAACTTTTTTATATCCCCAGGGAATCAACTAGGGCAAAGAACACTGACAATAAACATGAAAAGGGAGTATCACACAATTATTACTCTCTTCATCAAGCTAAATGAAATTACATGAGCCGATTTCATTTACGTCCTTTGTCTCGTGGGCAGGTATAAGAGTTCCTCACACGAATGGTACACAACTCCTATGATAAAGGCGAGGGTGATAGGGTGGCAAAACTTCAAGGCAAAGTCTTGCCGCAATTTCGTCAAATCCTTCGATTCCTATGGACGGAGATGCATTGACAAAATTATACAAATGGAAGTATCAAAGCTCCACTTCACCTTTCTTATAAATGAAATTACATTAGCAAATTTCATTTCTACTCTAAAAGTATCAAGTTGCATGAAGACACTATTTTTCTTGTCATCTGTTTGATACGTACATGAGCAACCTTATACAACGGATACAAAACCAGAGTAGCCACTTCGTCAAACCTTTGATTCCATCGGACGAAAACGAAATGACGAAACCATACAAAAGGGAAGTACCAAAACTCTACTTCACTTTTCTTATAAATGAAGTTACATGAGCAAACTTTATTCTTACTCCAACAAAAACAAGTCATATGAACTTATTTATTTATCGCTATCTATTTGATAGGTACATGAGCATCCTTACACAATAGATATCCGGCATGAGTAACGATTTCGTCAACCCTTTGATTCCTACGGACAAAGACGCAATGACGAAACATAATAAGGGAAGTATCAAAGCTTTACTTCGTCTTTCACATAAATGAAGTTACATGAGCAAGCTTCATTCTTACTTTAAAAGAAAAAAGTTACATGAGTTCACTTGTTATCCACCATTTGGCGAGTGTAAGTACATGAACATCCTGCATTACGAACAAAGGCGTGGACGGTCGGGTGGAAGATTTCGAACCAAAGCTTCGAGATTGCCTTTATTGTCAACAAGGATGATCACATCGAAAGGAAGTATCATCTACACTACTCTCTAACAAATTTCATATTATTCCCAGATGGAGTCATACCTCCATTTCCCCAGCTAGAGTTGGTTACAAAAACCGCATTCCTCAACAAGAGTAGAATATACAAGCATATTCTTCGTCGTCTTTGCTGATCCAACTATTGCAGAGAGAGTCGTTCAGGAGGAGCACATAATTGACGGCAGAGGTGTAAGATTATGACCTCTGTTTAGTATGTTTCTCTATGGCAAGAACCCCGGATGTTGTCTGCTAAGTGTACGCGTGCCTTCCAGCCTAACACGCGCGTGGCGTTCAGACGACACGAGGATCCGGGCCCGCAACCTAATGCCCAACGGGTCGACGTCACGACTCGAGCGTCGGACACTGCGGAAGGGAATTGGGTGATCCCATCCTGGGTTCCTAACTGGGCCTGCTCGGGCCCTCGCCAATCGTCCAAGTTTTCCTAAGAGGCGACGGGCGAAAGGCGGAGCATGATCCGAAGAAGGAACTTTCGGGAGAAATCGGGAGCGGCTCGTGTCGCCATCACCCATCCAAAATGGCTCCGTAAAAAGGTTGTTGTCGTTTAACCTAGGTAAACTATACGGAGTCGCCACCGACTTAGTTTTGAAAACTGGTTTAAGTCGAAAAACCAGAGTAGGATTCGGGGATTCCTATTTACTAACTCTTACATTTTAACATGCGAAAAATGAGGTGGCATTTGCTCCAAAAGATTTGCTGTTGTTTAACGGGTGTTTGACCCTATCCGGGCATGACTCCGAATTCATGTCAAAGTTTTACAGGCGTTTGACCCGATTCGGGCTTCTTGGGCCCGAACTCATGTGTGTTTGTTTGGCAAATAACATGCGACGATAAGCCTATAGGCCTAAGGCATGCGGACAGGCACAGACAATTATTGAGATCAAAGGGTGCGGGGAAGGATGGTGACCCTGGGCCTATGCACTTGGGCCCATGGCTCGTTACAAGTGGATTTTCTATTTTTTCGGGGTGGCCCGCACCTCCCCTTTTACCTCATGTGGTGGTTGGAGTCGCTTGATGGTCTTGACACCGCGTTTTTATGCACGGAAAGATTCACGCGCCTTCAACAATCCTTCGAGAGGCTAGGGCCGGGACTTCGAAATTTGTGCGTCCGTTGTACATGCATAGACCAAAAGACGAAGTGTAAGTTATGCGAGATTGTAGCATGTAGAAATTCACATATGTTTTACGTAAATAAAAGAATGATCATGTTCATCAAACCCAATGCAATCTAATCGTATTACAAAGAGTTACGTAGTCACGAATCACAACGAACACAGATTGCGCACTGTTCAGAAAACAAATTATAACTTTGGCTAGGATCGTCCGATTTAATCTAAATTTGAACCAAACGATTCGAAACTTAATGATGAGTATTTTATGAAAATCTAACGGCGAAATCTCTCAAGATCAAGGAACCAAGGTGGCTGTCCAGAAAAGCCGAATAGTTTGCACATACGGTATTGTTCCTATCATATCTCGGTCCTCGAATGTCTAATCACAGAAAGGTAAAGTGATGAAGAATATGTACATAAAATTTCACATGGATCCAACGGTTGGATCGTAAGAAATACATGTGTAAAAAGTTTAGACCATTTTGTAGACTCAGTCTGACTTCGGCCGGGTAAAGTTCGGGGAAGAAAAATGGAAAACTTTATATCCGCAAAACGAAAAGAAGTGAATAACATGTCAAAATGACGGAAGCGGCTAATAGTACGTACACGTAACCGTTACGTTGTTTACTAAAATTGACTTTTTTTTAGTAAACTTTTCTAAAAATCGACGTTTTTTAGTAAAATCGTAAGTAAACTACTAAAAAAAATTAGTAACCATTACTAATTTTTCACTGTTTGACCTTTCGGAAAGTTACTAAACTATGTTTAGTAAATCAGAGGAAAAATTTACTAAAAAGTTTAGTAACCGTTTACTAAAAATATCGGTGATTTCGCATTTTTATTTAGTAACCATTATAAAAATTTCACTGTTCAAGTTTAGTAAACGGTTACTAAACATTTTAGTAAATTTTTCCACCGATTTACTAAACTTAGTTTAGTAACTTTCTGAAAGGTTAAACAGTAAAAAATTAGTAACTGTTACTAATTTTGTTTAGTAAAATTTCTATTTTTAGTAATTTTCCAGGTACGCCGTCGAACGATTTTAGTAACGCTTTACTAATTTTATAAGCAAAATTAGTAAATTACTGTGTAACATTGTAAAATTGTTAGTAAATTACTAAAGTCATCATTTTCTTTCGTAATCGTTTACTATTTTTTTGAACGAAGTGTGCTGAAAATTTAGTAATCGATTACTAAACTTTTTAGTAATTTACTAAATAGAACAGTACATTCCGAACCTAAAACCGAACCTATTTTCAGTGTGAAATTACCATTTTACCCCTACGGTAAAATTACAAATAGGTTCGGTTTTAGGCTCGGACTGGAAATTCATAAACGATTTTCCCCCTTTTTTTTAATAACCGTTACTAAAATTTCACTGTTCAAGTTTGGTAAACGGTTACTAAAAAGTTTAGTAAATTTTTCTGCAGATTTACTAAACATAGTTTAGTAACTTTCCGAAAGGTCAAACAGTGAAAAATTAGTAATGGTTACTAATTTTTTTTAGTAGTTTACTTACGATTTTACTAAAAAACGTCGATTTTTAGAAAAGTGTACCAAAATTTTCGTCGATTTTAGTAAACAACGTAACGGTTACGTGCACGTACCGTTAGCCGCTTCCCAAAATGACTGGGATGAAATGAAGAACGCATCTACAAAATTTGGCGATGAACCAATGGTGGGATCTGCCGTTATTACATAAAGAAAATGATTGCAACATTCAGCAGACTTTACTCAGTATACAGTCTGTTCGCGAGATTGTTTTGTATTATGTTGGAAACTTCAACAGTTGATATATATATTCATAGAACCGTCTTGAAGTCTAGTTTATCTCTGAAAAATTTGAGTGAGATCCAACGGTTAGGTCTCTCGAAACTTCCCCGGAAACGACAATACAACAGGCTGTCCTGCTGCGGCCAGCGAAAGTGGCGGCAGTTTCGGGGGAGATAACCCGATCCTCGATCAACAAAAAATTAAAACAAAAATATCCTCAAGATCATTACTCATTTTAGATCATTTGACCTTTGGGGTTTGAGGTTCGAAAACGTCCGTAACCTCTTCGAAAAAAATCTTTTGGAGGTGTTCTCGCAGAAAACAATTGAAATAGAAGGCCGGGAGATGTCCCGACACTTCCGTGCCACAAATGAACGTAAAATCGACCCCCAAAGCTACTTTGAAAGCTTTGAGGTCTAAGAGACATATGAAAATGCGTTTAGAGATAGTTCAAATGATTACGACCTTTTTCCGCCGTGATTTAATACCGGAGGAAGGTGGTGTGCCGGTTGTCCCTTGTCTGTAACTTCGGCTGTCATGATCTTGTCCGAAGGCTCGTTCCTCACCCCATGGTGTGTGTGATAGTCAAAGAAGAAAGCGAACGACGGAGGGAGGGTGTCAGCTGGTAGGCTGGTTGGGAGGCTTTGGCTCGTTAGCACTGGAGAGAGGGAGTCATTGGCTCCGATTTCTGTTTGTACGTCAGGGAGGAGTTGGCATCCGGTTGTATGTAGAGGGAGGAGGAGTCGGCCTCCGGTTGTATGTAGAGGGAGGAGGAGTTGGCCTCCGATTGCCGGAAGGGTGGTGCGTCCAGTTCCCTAGAGGAGAGGATGAACCTCTTTAGGTCTTTGGAAGGAGAGGATTTTTAGAGATCCTGACTGATTTTTTTTACGTGTGATTATTGTTTAATTGGAGATCGTATGAAGGGTATCGTTTGATTGCAGATTGTGCCTTTGATAGGGGATTGGGATTGAATGTGATTTTTTCATGATTTTTCAGGTTTTCAGGATTTTATGTGATTTTATATTATCCCCTATTTTTATTTATTTATTGTTTTTATTATTATTAGTTAAAATTTGGGGTATTACACTAAGACATTGCTTCTTTCTATCGATGTTCTTCGTCTCAATCTTGTGGAAACACCTCCAAGTACCAGTTACTCGTAATGCCAGCGATCCCCGACATATTCGCCTTCCGGCTTGTCCAGCTAGTCACTTCCGGAACGAACACAGTGTACCGAGTCCCCCATAAAAACGCCCCTTCCATTGTCCCGGGCGATGTTATAACTTACCTGATGACTACTTTCTCTCTAAGCATTGCCTTTCGAGGCAAACACATTCACCGTGAGCGTATGCTCGGAAACGATCTCAAAAGACATAAAACCCACAATTACCTTGTAGTCATCACCCGCCAAGTCATAGCCTATAATATGAAAAGGTTGTTCCTAGAAGATACTAAAATTCAATTACAATAAATTTGCTGACGTGGGTTATGGAAAAGTAGGTCGGGACAATAAATTAATACACAAATACGAGTAGGATAGAGAAACAAAGGCATGAATCATGGACAAAATAATAAACGAAATCCAAATTGCAACAAAGAAGAGGGAAAATATTTGTGAAATCCTTCTATCCATGTCTGGAGGGAGTCGTCCTCAAAGACCCGTTTTGACGAGAAAAAGCTGGAAGACTTTAAGTTGCAAGAACCATGTAGGTATCGTCAGTGATGAGGGACTTGACTTGGAGGAGGGCCTTCTGGTGGATGGAGTTAGAACCATCATACTCCTTGTTTTACTGTTTTGTGAGAGTATATTTTACTTATTATTGGTAGACTTCGACATCTATATTAATTTATTGTCCGGGCTTAATTTTTGGATCCTCCATGTGTCTAGAATACATAAATTCTGGGACACAGGCCTTTAACTAAACCAAGGAGCATGGACAAAGAAAGGCCTTCTCGATCGAATCAAAGCAGTGGATCCAAGCAAAATGCATTAAGCGAAGCAAAGGATAAAGCGAGTCCCGGCGAAGGACATAGAGCGAAGTTATCCAAACGATGCACCTGAAGCGAAGCTGATCTGGTGAAGGATAAAGCATAATTATCCAAGCGAAGCACATAAAGAGAAGTCGATCGAGCAAAGGATATAAAGCGAAGTTTCCAAGCGGAGTAGTAGTAGACCCACCAAGGGAGGATATGAGACACCACTTAAGGGAACATGGCAGGTCCAATCTACTCAGAAGAAGGATGTGGGTTCGTTTGAAAACGTGTGACGCTCGATGAAATGGAGATTACTCAATAAGATCACGCTAATTTTGTAGAAAGGGGTTAGGATTAATATTATAAATAGGATCTTTTAGGTCTTGTTAATAGGCATTCAATTAAAAACAATTGTTAATCTCGTTTTCTTTGATCATCTGTGTTTGTACTCATCAATGGCATTTGTAAGTTTTTGTCTTACTTAAATGCTTTTTGTGTGTGGTTTTTGGATTTGTTATTCACGTGTTTCTCTAACGAGGATGAAGGATAAATCCCTCCTTCGATTGAAACTTGACTCCACACGTTCTTGCCAGGGGTGAAAGGTCAAGCCTCCTTTGACATGAATCATTCATTCTAATCTCTGATAAGGATGAGGGGCAACCTCCTTTTGTAGACACACATGATTTTTCCTTAGTTTTAGAACAAATTCAGGCGGCGACCATATTTTGAACCATGTGTCTCAAATTATTTTATAGGTTAGAAATCACTAATTTTTAATACACCCAATTCATTTCCTAATTTTATTTAATTATTTGTTATTTTATTCCTTTTTTATTTTCAACCTTATCCCCTCTCGGTTTTCACCTTCCCAAAAAAAAGAAGGAAACGAATAAATAATACACACTATAATTATCTCATCAATCGATATATTTCTCCTGATTAATTGATTCTAAGTAGGACAAGAATTTCCATCCTAAAAGAAATTATTTCTTAATGAGGAGGACCGGAAAACATCTATCAAAGGGGACAGACGCTCCTGTACATGGGGATCGGAGACACATACACTGACATACACAGACAGAGACAGACGTATCATCCCACAGCCTAGCAACCCCAAAGTAGGTTTAGTATTCTGGAAATCCTCCGTCATCAACCCAACGCCAAAGTTGCCAGCGACCTCGAACACTATCGAATTCCGCTCAACATCAACACCAGCAACGAGGAACAAACCCACCAAGAGAAGTCATCTTATATTTTGACCAGTTACTTACATGTGCAGGAATAGCAGGGAAGGAAGAAGTCGACGTCTCCTAACCTACATCAGCATAGACGGTTGTCGTTAGCGACTACGGCTTCTCTTGACTCCCTAACAGACGGAAGCTTTGAATGCCACACCACCCGCGACCAGCCGACGTCACGATCCTAGATTCAGACATCATCAGCAACATGTCGAGCTCAGCGACCACAGATTCAGGCGCCTCGACTTCATCGTCCATTGTCGCCGTCACCTCTGCCTCCAGCACCGGCGTCATCCATATCCGCGACCAGCCCCTCCCCGCCGTTGTCGACGCACGCCCAAGGTAGCACCAGGAGCCAACCCACAAATTGGAGCTTTACAAAACGCGTACCGCAACGAAAGCTTCGACACGCCCTGCCTCCCTCAGCCTTAGCCGACGCCGTCCATCAACAGCCACTCCACCCCGGGTTCTCGGCGTCCCCATATCTGACTTTCCAAGCTCCAAACCCCCGACGACCAGCAGGCCTCTCCTAGCCCCGGTCGCCCCACTAACCAAATGCGCAACCAATGCTCGGCTCTTGCGGATTCGATCAGACAAGAATGCTCGATTCCCCCCAGTCTCCGAAGGTCAAACCCTCCGCAAGCCTCAAAATCAGGTTGCTCTCGATGAGCCAAAGTCCCTCAGACAATCTACTTTGCGATGGCGGCTCCTCTTCTTCAAATGCTAGCTGCCTCGTCTCGCCGGTCCTTCCTCTCACCGTCACAGCCATCCACCTCGTGGTCTTGCCTTCCGCAGAGAGCTTTTTCTTTTCTCTCGTGCGCAATCCCCAATTGATTTAGTTGGTATGAATAATTGAATAATAAAAATCAATTTATTTGCTATTTTAATTTTACCCACACATGTTTACGAGAGTTTTGGTAAAACATTGATATTAATACTTGGCACATGGGTTTTCGACATATGAGTAAGTTTATTAATGGCACATGGGGCTACCATTATGGCCTCGGAACACGACCTCGGCCTCATCCCCCTCTGGTTCCCACCTCGACTTCTGGGCAGACGGTGTTTTCTTAACAATATGTACTTTTTTTTCCTTTAAAAGGTACGCGGCAACAATGACGACCGTTGAATCTCGTGATAGCCTCAATTGCTATCTTTGTTGTATGACACGCTTTCACCTGACAGTTCGAGTTTTTAGAACAGTTAGCGTTGTCTGCTGTACAACTCTGGTATCAGAGCCAGAGGTCAAGGATTGTCCACTGTACAACAGTGGTATCAGAGCCAGAGGTCGATGATTCACGCCCCGTCAGGCACAAAAAAGAAAAGATGCCACAGAAGATACTATACAATGACACGCTTTCACCTGACAGGTCGAGCTTTTAGGACAGACAATCTTTGCGGTTCTTTTTATTGCATTTTTCGCACTTGTACTGTGGTACAAGTTCATGCACGTAGGTGACGACCAAGGTGCCGAGCAGCCCTAGCAGGTGGCCGAGGTAGCCCTCCTTGGTGATCTTTTGGTGATCTTCAGGAGGTCATGTCTGAGGCTCCCTACCCAGTGACTGATGAAGAGGAAGAACATCCGCCGGCGCCATTTTCTATCGGCTAAAACCGGTTACGACATTATTTTTATGATAAGTAGCGACGGTAGTTTATCATTTAAGATTAAGGTAGAAATGGTTGACGTCAATGAGAATGAGATGTACTTAATTAACGTGGTTGAATTTATGTCGATGATCAGTCTAGTTCTTCTTCCACCCTGCCCCTCCCTGCTCCTACAATGGTAGCAGGGGAATTCTTGTTCTTGCTTTGATTCGTTTTCCACAATTCTGGAAATATACGTGCTTAACAATAATATAATTGAAATTAACAATATGAATATTAGAAAGAAATAAAGGTCTCACCTGCTAATGCTTATTTCCCATATTTATAAAGTAAATCAAGAGGAATAATTAATTATTAATGTGTTTTGGAGCTATGATTGTGGAAATAATTTTTTTGTTATAAGGTGTGGTAAAAAAAAATATTATAATTAAAGGTCGTACTTTCTATATTCATATACGAAGCAGAAAAGAGGCCACAGAAGCGGCGTTGTCCACTGTACAACAGTGGTATCAGAGCCGGTCGAGGGTTCACGTCCCGCCAGGCGCAAAAATGAGTATGACATGCTTTCATCTGACAGTTCGAGCTTTTAGGACAGTTGTCTACTGTACAACAATCTTGGCGGTTCTTTTTATTGCATTTTATTGCATTTTGGCCGAGGTAGCCCTCCTTGGTGATCTTCAGCAGGTCATGTCTGAGGCTCTCTACCCGGTGACTGATGAAGAGGACGAACATCCGCCGGTGCCCTTCTCTATCGGCTAAAACTGGTTACGGCATTATTTCTATGATAAGTAGCAACGGTAGTTTATCATTTAACATTAAGATAGAAATGGTTGACGTATACGAGAATGAGATGTACTTAATTAACGTGGTTGAATTTATGTCGATGATCAGTCTAGTTCTAGTTCCTCCCTCCCCCTCCCTGCTCGTACAATGGTAGCAGGGGAATTCTTGTTCTTGCTTTGATTCGTTTTCCACAATTCTGGAAATATACGTGCTTAACAATAATATAATTGAAATTAACAATATGAATATGAGAAAGAAATAAAGGTCTCACCTGCTAATGCTTACTTCTCATTTTCTATTTGTGAAGTAAATCGAGAGGAATAATTAATTTTTAATGTGTTCTGGAGCTATGATTATGGAAATAATTTTTTTGTTATAAGGTAGGGTAAAAAAGTATTATAATTAAATGACGTACTTTCTATATTCATATACGAACTGGAGCCAGCAGAAAAGAGACCACAGAAGCGGCGTTGTCCACTGTACAACAGTGGTATCAGAGCCGCCCGCCAGGCTCAAAAATGAGCAAGACACGCGTTCACTTGACAGTTCGATCTTTTAGGACAGTTGTCTACTGTACAACAATCTTGGCGGTTCTTTTTATTGCATTTTATTGCATTTTGGCCGAGGTAGCCCTCCTTGGTGATCTTCAGCAGGTCATGTCTGAGGCTCTCTACCCGGTGACTGATGAAGAGGACGAACATCCGCCGGTGCCCTTCTCTATCGGCTAAAACTGGTTACGGCATTATTTCTATGATAAGTAGCAACGGTAGTTTATCATTTAACATTAAGATAGAAATGGTTGACGTATACGAGAATGAGATGTACTTAATTAACGTGGTTGAATTTATGTCGATGATCAGTCTAGTTCTAGTTCCTCCCTCCCCCTCCCTGCTCGTACAATGGTAGCAGGGGAATTCTTGTTCTTGCTTTGATTCGTTTTCCACAATTCTGGAAATATACGTGCTTAACAATAATATAATTGAAATTAACAATATGAATATCAGAAAGAAATAAAGGTCTCACCTGCTAATGCTTACTTCCCATTTTCTATTTGTGAAGTAAACCGAGAGGAATAATTAATTTTTAATGTGTTCTGGAGCTATGATTATGGAAATAATTTTTTTGTTATAAGGTAGGGTAAAAAAATATTATAATTAAATGACGTACTTTCTATATTCATATACGAACTGGAGCCAGCAGAAAAGAGACCACAGAAGCGGCGTTGTCCACTGTACAACAGTGGTATCAGAGCCGCCCGCCAGGCTCAAAAATGAGCATGACACGCGTTCACCTGACAGTTCGATCTTTTAGGACAGTTGTCTGCTGTACAACAATCTTGGCGGTTCTTTTTATTGCATTTTTCGCACTTGTACTGTGGTACAAGTTCATGCTCGTAGGTGACGACCAGGGTGCCAAGCAGCCCCAGCAGGTGGTCGAGGTAGCCCTCCTTGGTGATCTTCGGGAGGTCATGTCTGAGGCTCCCTACCCGGTGACTGATGAAGAGGAAGAACATCCGCCGGTGCCCTTCTCTATCGGCTAAAACCGGTTACGGCATTATTTTTATGATAAGTTGCGACGGTAGTTTATCATTTAAGATTAAGATAGAAATGGTTGGCGTGTATGAGAATGAGATGTACTTAATTAACGTGGTTGAATTTATGTCGATGATCAGTCTAGTTCAAGTTTCACCCTCCCCTCCCTGCTCCTACAATGGTAGCAGGGGAATTCTTGTTCTTGCTTTGATTCGTTTTCCACAATTCTGGAAATATACGTGCTTATCAATAATATAATTAAAATTAACAATATGAATATTAGAAAGAAATAAATGTCTCACCAGCTAATGCTTATTTCCCATTTTCTATTTATGAAGTGAATCGAGAAGAATAATAAATTTTTAATGTGTTCTGGGGCTATGATTAGGGAAATAATTTTTTTGTTATAAGGTGGGGTAAAAAAATATTATAATTAAATGTCGTACTTTCTATATTCATATACGAACTGGAGCCAGCAGAAAAGGGGCCACAGAAGCGGCGTTGTCCACTGTACAACAGTGGTATCAGAGCCAGAGGTCGAGGGTTCACGCCCCCGCCAGGCTCAAAAATTAGCATGACACGCTTTCACCTGACAGTTCAACTACTGTACAACAATCTTGGCGGTACTTTTTATTGCATTTTTCGCAATTGTACTGTTGTACAAGTTCATGCTCGTACCAGGGCAGGTGGTCGAGGTAGCCCTCCTTGGTGATCTTCAGGAGGTCATGTCTGAGGCTCCCTACCCGGTGACTGATGAAGAGGAAGAACATCCGCCGGTGCCCTTCTCTATTTGCTAAAACCGGTTACGGCATTATTTTTATGATAAGTTGCGACGGTAGTTTATCATTTAAGATTAAGATAGAAATGGTTGGCGTGTATGAGAATGAGATGTACTTAATTAACGTGGTTGAATTTATGTCGATGATCAGTCTAGTTCTAGTTCCGCCCTCCCCCTCCCTGCTCCTACAATGGTAGCATGGGAATTCTTGTTCTTTCTTTGATTCCTTTTCCACAATTCTGGAAATATACGTGCTTAACAATAATATAATTGAAATTAACAATATGAATATTAGAAAGAAATAAAGGTCTCACCTGCTAATGCTTATTTCTCATTTTCTATTTATAAAGTAAATCGAGAGGAATAATTAATTATTAATGTGTTTTGGAGCTATGATTATGGAAATAATTTTTTTGTTATAAGGTTGGGTAAAAAATATTATAACTAAATGTCGTACTTTCTATATTCACAT
Organism: Melastoma dodecandrum; assembly: GCA_029817715.1. Taxonomy (NCBI): domain Eukaryota; kingdom Viridiplantae; phylum Streptophyta; class Magnoliopsida; order Myrtales; family Melastomataceae; genus Melastoma; species Melastoma dodecandrum. The sequence goes on from JARUPY010000242.1 coordinate 63,230, forward strand.
ACGAACTGGAGCCAGCAGAAAAGAGGCCACAGAAACGGCGTCGTCCACTGTACAACTCTGATATCAGAGCCAAAGGTCGAGGGTTCACGCCCCGCCAGGCTCAAAAATGAGTAAATCCTGGCGGTTCTTTTTATTGCATTTTTCGCACTTGTACTGTGGTACAAGTTCATGCTCTGGCAGCCCCAGCAGGTGGTCGAGGTAGCCCTCCTTGGTGATCTTCGGGAGGTCATGTCTGAGGCTCCCTACCCGGTGACTGATGAAGAGGAAGAACATCCGCCGGTGCCCTTCTCTATCGGCTAAAACCGGTTACGACATTATTTTTATGATAAGTTGCGACGGTAGTTTATCATTTAAGATTAAGATAGAAATGGTTGGCGTGTATGAGAATGAGATGTACTTAATTAACGTGGTTGAATTTATGTCGATGATCAGTCTAGTTCTAGTTCCGCCCTCCCCCTCCCTGCTCCTACAATGGTAGCATGGGAATTCTTGTTCTTTCTTTGATTCCTTTTCCACAATTCTGGAAATATACGTGCTTAACAATAATATAATTGAAATTAACAATATGAATATTAGAAAGAAATAAAGGTCTCACCTGCTAATGCTTATTTCTCATTTTCTATTTATAAAGTAAATCGAGAGGAATAATTAATTATTAATGTGTTTTGGAGCTATGATTATGGAAATAATTTTTTTGTTATAAGGTTGGGTAAAAAATATTATAACTAAATGTCGTACTTTCTATATTCATATACGAACTAGAGCCAGCAGAAAAGAGGCCACAGAAACGGCGTCGTCCACTGTACAACTCTGATATCAGAGCCAAAGGTCGAGGGTTCACGCCCCGCCAGGCTCAAAAATGAGTAAATCCTGGCGGTTCTTTTTATTGCATTTTTTGCACTTGTACTGTTGTACAAGTTCATGCTCGTAGGTGACGACCAGGGTGCCGAGCAGCCCCAGCAGGTCGCCGAGGTAGCCCTCCTTGGTGATCTTCAGGAGCTCATGTCTGAGGCTCCCTACCCGGTTACTAATGAAGAGGAAGAACATCCGCCGGTACCCTTCTCTAACGACTAAAACCGGTTACGGCATTATTTTTATGATAAGTAGCGACGGTAGTTTATCATTTAACATTAAGATAGAAATGGTAATGAGAATGACATGTACTTAATTAACGTGGTTGAATTTATGTCGATGATCAGTCTAGTTCAAGTTTCACCCTCCCCTCCCTGCTCCTACAATGGTAGCAGGGGAATTCTTGTTCTTGCTTTGATTCGTTTTCCACAATTCTGGAAATATACGTGCTTATCAATAATATAATTAAAATTAACAATATGAATATTAGAAAGAAATAAATGTCTCACCAGCTAATGCTTATTTCCCATTTTCTATTTATGAAGTGAATCGAGAAGAATAATAAATTCTTAATGTGTTCTGGGGCTATGATTAGGGAAATAATTTTTTTGTTATAAGGTGGGGTAAAAAAATATTATAATTAAATGTCGTACTTTCTATATTCATATACGAACTGGAGCCAGCAGAAAAGGGGCCACAGAAGCGGCGTTGTCCACTGTACAACAGTGGTATCAGAGCCAGAGGTCGAGGGTTCACGCCCCCGCCAGGCTCAAAAATTAGCATGACACGCTTTCACCTGACAGTTCAACTACTGTACAACAATCTTGGCGGTACTTTTTATTGCATTTTTCGCAATTGTACTGTTGTACAAGTTCATGCTCGTACCAGGGCAGGTGGCCGAGGTAGCCCTCCTTGGTGATCTTCAGGAGGTCATGTCTGAGGCTCCCTACCCGGTGACTGATGAAGAGGAAGAACATCCGCCGGTGCCCTTCTCTATTTGCTAAAACCGGTTAGGCATTATTTTTATGATAAGTTGCGACGGTAGTTTATCATTTAAGATTAAGATAGAAATGGTTGGCGTGTATGAGAATGAGATGTACTTAATTAACGTGGTTGAATTTATGTCGATGATCAGTCTAGTTCTAGTTCCGCCCTCCCCCTCCCTGCTCCTACAATGGTAGCATGGGAATTCTTGTTCTTTCTTTGATTCCTTTTCCACAATTCTGGAAATATACGTGCTTAACAATAATATAATTGAAATTAACAATATGAATATTAGAAAGAAATAAAGGTCTCACCTGCTAATGCTTATTTCTCATTTTCTATTTATAAAGTAAATCGAGAGGAATAATTAATTATTAATGTGTTTTGGAGCTATGATTATGGAAATAATTTTTTTGTTATAAGGTTGGGTAAAAAATATTATAACTAAATGTCGTACTTTCTATATTCACATACGAACTGGAGCCAGCAGAAAAGAGGCCACAGAAACGGCGTCGTCCACTGTACAACTCTGATATCAGAGCCAAAGGTCGAGGGTTCACGCCCCGCCAGGCTCAAAAATGAGTAAATCCTGGCGGTTCTTTTTATTGCATTTTTCGCACTTGTACTGTGGTACAAGTTCATGCTCGTAGGTGACGACCAGGGTGCCAAGCAGCCCCAGCAGGTGGTCGAGGTAGCCCTCCTTGGTGATCTTCGGGAGGTCATGTCTGAGGCTCCCTACCCGGTGACTGATGAAGAGGAAGAACATCCGCCGGTGCCCTTCTCTATCGGCTAAAACCGGTTACGGCATTATTTTTATGATAAGTTGCGACGGTAGTTTATCATTTAAGATTAAGATAGAAATGGTAATGAGAATGACATGTACTTAATTAACGTGGTTGAATTTATGTCGATGATCAGTCTAGTTCAAGTTTCACCCTCCCCTCCCTGCTCCTACAATGGTAGCAGGGGAATTCTTGTTCTTGCTTTGATTCGTTTTCCACAATTCTGGAAATATACGTGCTTATCAATAATATAATTAAAATTAACAATATGAATATTAGAAAGAAATAAATGTCTCACCAGCTAATGCTTATTTCCCATTTTCTATTTATGAAGTGAATCGAGAAGAATAATAAATTTTTAATGTGTTCTGGGGCTATGATTAGGGAAATAATTTTTTTGTTATAAGGTGGGGTAAAAAAATATTATAATTAAATGTCGTACTTTCTATATTCATATACGAACTGGAGCCAGCAGATAAGGGGCCACAGAAGCGGCGTTGTCCGTTGTACAACAGTGGTATCAGAGCCAGAGGTCGAGGGTTCACGCCCCCGCCAGGCTCAAAAATTAGCATGACACGCTTTCACCTGACAGTTCAACTGATGTACAACAATCTTGGCGGTTCTTTTTATTGCATTTTTCGCAATTGTACTGTTGTACAAGTTCATGCTCGTACCAGGGCAGGTGGCCGAGGTAGCCCTCCTTGGTGATCTTCAGGAGGTCATGTCTGAGGCTCCCTACCCGGTGACTGATGAAGAGGAAGAACATCCGCCGGTGCCCTTCTCTATTTGCTAAAACCGGTTACGGCATTATTTTTATGATAAGTTGCGACGGTAGTTTATCATTTAAGATTAAGATAGAAATGGTTGGCGTGTATGAGAATGAGATGTACTTAATTAACGTGGTTGAATTTATGTCGATGATCAGTCTAGTTCTAGTTCCGCCCTCCCCCTCCCTGCTCCTACAATGGTAGCATGGGAATTCTTGTTCTTTCTTTGATTCCTTTTCCACAATTCTGGAAATATACGTGCTTAACAATAATATAATTGAAATTAACAATATGAATATTAGAAAGAAATAAAGGTCTCACCTGCTAATGCTTATTTCTCATTTTCTATTTATAAAGTAAATCGAGAGGAATAATTAATTATTAATGTGTTTTGGAGCTATGATTATGGAAATAATTTTTTTGTTATAAGGTTGGGTAAAAAATATTATAACTAAATGTCGTACTTTCTATATTCACATACGAACTGGAGCCAGCAGAAAAGAGGCCACAGAAACGGCGTCGTCCACTGTACAACTCTGATATCAGAGCCAAAGGTCGAGGGTTCACGCCCCGCCAGGCTCAAAAATGAGTAAATCCTGGCGGTTCTTTTTATTGCATTTTTCGCACTTGTACTGTGGTACAAGTTCATGCTCGTAGGTGACGACCAGGGTGCCAAGCAGCCCCAGCAGGTGGTCGAGGTAGCCCTCCTTGGTGATCTTCGGGAGGTCATGTCTGAGGCTCCCTACCCGGTGACTGATGAAGAGGAAGAACATCCGCCGGTGCCCTTCTCTATCGGCTAAAACCGGTTACGGCATTATTTTTATGATAAGTTGCGACGGTAGTTTATCATTTAAGATTAAGATAGAAATGGTAATGAGAATGACATGTACTTAATTAACGTGGTTGAATTTATGTCGATGATCAGTCTAGTTCAAGTTTCACCCTCCCCTCCCTGCTCCTACAATGGTAGCAGGGGAATTCTTGTTCTTGCTTTGATTCGTTTTCCACAATTCTGGAAATATACGTGCTTATCAATAATATAATTAAAATTAACAATATGAATATTAGAAAGAAATAAATGTCTCACCAGCTAATGCTTATTTCCCATTTTCTATTTATGAAGTGAATCGAGAAGAATAATAAATTTTTAATGTGTTCTGGGGCTATGATTAGGGAAATAATTTTTTTGTTATAAGGTGGGGTAAAAAAATATTATAATTAAATGTCGTACTTTCTATATTCATATACGAACTGGAGCCAGCAGATAAGGGGCCACAGAAGCGGCGTTGTCTGTTGTACAACAGTGGTATCAGAGCCAGCGTCGAGGGTTCACGCCCCCGCCAGGCTCAAAAATTAGCATGACACGCTTTCACCTGACAGTTCAACTGATGTACAACAATCTTGGCGGTTCTTTTTATTGCATTTTTCGCAATTGTACTGTTGTACAAGTTCATGCTCGTACCAGGGCAGGTGGCCGAGGTAGCCCTCCTTGGTGATCTTCAGGAGGTCATGTCGGAGGCTCCCTACCCGGTGACTGATGAAGAGGAAGAACATCCGCCGGTGCCCTTCTCTATTTGCTAAAACCGGTTACGGCATTATTTTTATGATAAGTTGCGACGGTAGTTTATCATTTAAGATTAAGATAGAAATGGTTGGCGTGTATGAGAATGAGATGTACTTAATTAACGTGGTTGAATTTATGTCGATGATCAGTCTAGTTCTAGTTCCGCCCTCCCCCTCCCTGCTCCTACAATGGTAGCATGGGAATTCTTGTTCTTTCTTTGATTCCTTTTCCACAATTCTGGAAATATACGTGCTTAACAATAATATAATTGAAATTAACAATATGAATATTAGAAAGAAATAAAGGTCTCACCTGCTAATGCTTATTTCTCATTTTCTATTTATAAAGTAAATCGAGAGGAATAATTAATTATTAATGTGTTTTGGAGCTATGATTATGGAAATAATTTTTTTGTTATAAGGTTGGGTAAAAAATATTATAACTAAATGTCGTACTTTCTATATTCACATACGAACTGGAGCCAGCAGAAAAGAGGCCACAGAAACGGCGTCGTCCACTGTACAACTCTGATATCAGAGCCAGAGGTCGAGGGTTCACGCCCCGCCAGGCTCAAAAATGAGTAAATCCTGGCGGTTCTTTTTATTGCATTTTTCGCACTTGTTCTGTGGTACAAGTTCATGCTCGTAGGTGACGACCAGGGTGCCAAGCAGCCCCAGCAGGTGGTCGAGGTAGCCCTCCTTGGTGATCTTCGGGAGGTCATGTCTGAGGCTCCCTACCCGGTGACTGATGAAGAGGAAGAACATCCGCCGGTGCCCTTCTCTATCGGCTAAAACCGGTTACGGCATTATTTTTATGATAAGTTGCGACGGTAGTTTATCATTTAAGATTAAGATAGAAATGGTAATGAGAATGACATGTACTTAATTAACGTGGTTGAATTTATGTCGATGATCAGTCTAGTTCAAGTTTCACCCTCCCCTCCCTGCTCCTACAATGGTAGCAGGGGAATTCTTGTTCTTGCTTTGATTCGTTTTCCACAATTCTGGAAATATACGTGCTTATCAATAATATAATTAAAATTAACAATATGAATATTAGAAAGAAATAAATGTCTCACCAGCTAATGCTTATTTCCCATTTTCTATTTATGAAGTGAATCGAGAAGAATAATAAATTTTTAATGTGTTCTGGGGCTATGATTAGGGAAATAATTTTTTTGTTATAAGGTGGGGTAAAAAAATATTATAATTAAATGTCGTACTTTCTATATTCATATACGAACTGGAGCCAGCAGATAAGGGGCCACAGAAGCGGCGTTGTCCGTTGTACAACAGTGGTATCAGAGCCAGAGGTCGAGGGTTCACGCCCCCGCCAGGCTCAAAAATTAGCATGACACGCTTTCACCTGACAGTTCAACTGATGTACAACAATCTTGGCGGTTCTTTTTATTGCATTTTTCGCAATTGTACTGTTGTACAAGTTCATGCTCGTACCAGGGCAGGTGGCCGAGGTAGCCCTCCTTGGTGATCTTCAGGAGGTCATGTCTGAGGCTCCCTACCCGGTGACTGATGAAGAGGAAGAACATCCGCCGGTGCCCTTCTCTATTTGCTAAAACCGGTTACGGCATTATTTTTATGATAAGTTGCGACGGTAGTTTATCATTTAAGATTAAGATAGAAATGGTTGGCGTGTATGAGAATGAGATGTACTTAATTAACGTGGTTGAATTTATGTCGATGATCAGTCTAGTTCTAGTTCCGCCCTCCCCCTCCCTGCTCCTACAATGGTAGCATGGGAATTCTTGTTCTTTCTTTGATTCCTTTTCCACAATTCTGGAAATATACGTGCTTAACAATAATATAATTGAAATTAACAATATGAATATTAGAAAGAAATAAAGGTCTCACCTGCTAATGCTTATTTCTCATTTTCTATTTATAAAGTAAATCGAGAGGAATAATTAATTATTAATGTGTTTTGGAGCTATGATTATGGAAATAATTTTTTTGTTATAAGGTTGGGTAAAAAATATTATAACTAAATGTCGTACTTTCTATATTCATATACGAACTGGAGCCAGCAGAAAAGAGGCCACAGAAACGGCGTCGTCCACTGTACAACTCTGATATCAGAGCCAAAGGTCGAGGGTTCACGCCCCGCCAGGCTCAAAAATGAGTAAATCCTGGCGGTTCTTTTTATTGCATTTTTTGCACTTGTACTGTTGTACAAGTTCATGCTCGTAGGTGACGACCAGGGTGCCGAGCAGCCCCAGCAGGTGGCCAAGGTAGCCCTCCTTGGTGATCTTCAGGAGCTCATGTCTGAGGCACCCTACCCGGTTACTGATGAAGAGGAAGAACATCCGCCGGTACCCTTCTCTATCGACTAAAACCGGTTACGGCATTATTTTTATGATAAGTAGCGACGGTAGTTTATCATTTAACATTAAGATAGAAATGGTAATGAGAATGACATGTACTTAATTAACGTGGTTGAATTTATGTCGATGATCAGTCTAGTTCTAGTTCCGCCCTCCCCCTCCCTGCTCCTACAATGGTAGCATGGGAATTCTTGTTCTTTCTTTGATTCCTTTTCCACAATTCTGGAAATATACGTGCTTAACAATAATATAATTGAAATTAACAATATGAATATTAGAAAGAAATAAAGGTCTCACCTGCTAATGCTTATTTCTCATTTTCTATTTATAAAGTAAATCGAGAGGAATAATTAATTATTAATGTGTTTTGGAGCTATGATTATGGAAATAATTTTTTTGTTATAAGGTTGGGTAAAAAATATTATAACTAAATGTCGTACTTTCTATATTCACATACGAACTGGAGCCAGCAGAAAAGAGGCCACAGAAACGGCGTCGTCCACTGTACAACTCTGATATCAGAGCCAAAGGTCGAGGGTTCACGCCCCGCCAGGCTCAAAAATGAGTAAATCCTGGCGGTTCTTTTTATTGCATTTTTCGCACTTGTACTGTGGTACAAGTTCATGCTCGTAGGTGACGACCAGGGTGCCAAGCAGCCCCAGCAGGTGGTCGAGGTAGCCCTCCTTGGTGATCTTCGGGAGGTCATGTCTGAGGCTCCCTACCCGGTGACTGATGAAGAGGAAGAACATCCGCCGGTGCCCTTCTCTATCGGCTAAAACCGGTTACGGCATTATTTTTATGATAAGTTGCGACGGTAGTTTATCATTTAAGATTAAGATAGAAATGGTAATGAGAATGACATGTACTTAATTAACGTGGTTGAATTTATGTCGATGATCAGTCTAGTTCAAGTTTCACCCTCCCCTCCCTGCTCCTACAATGGTAGCAGGGGAATTCTTGTTCTTGCTTTGATTCGTTTTCCACAATTCTGGAAATATACGTGCTTATCAATAATATAATTAAAATTAACAATATGAATATTAGAAAGAAATAAATGTCTCACCAGCTAATGCTTATTTCCCATTTTCTATTTATGAAGTGAATCGAGAAGAATAATAAATTTTTAATGTGTTCTGGGGCTATGATTAGGGAAATAATTTTTTTGTTATAAGGTGGGGTAAAAAAATATTATAATTAAATGTCGTACTTTCTATATTCATATACGAACTGGAGCCAGCAGATAAGGGGCCACAGAAGCGGCGTTGTCTGTTGTACAACAGTGGTATCAGAGCCAGCGTCGAGGGTTCACGCCCCCGCCAGGCTCAAAAATTAGCATGACACGCTTTCACCTGACAGTTCAACTGATGTACAACAATCTTGGCGGTTCTTTTTATTGCATTTTTCGCAATTGTACTGTTGTACAAGTTCATGCTCGTACCAGGGCAGGTGGCCGAGGTAGCCCTCCTTGGTGATCTTCAGGAGGTCATGTCGGAGGCTCCCTACCCGGTGACTGATGAAGAGGAAGAACATCCGCCGGTGCCCTTCTCTATTTGCTAAAACCGGTTACGGCATTATTTTTATGATAAGTTGCGACGGTAGTTTATCATTTAAGATTAAGATAGAAATGGTTGGCGTGTATGAGAATGAGATGTACTTAATTAACGTGGTTGAATTTATGTCGATGATCAGTCTAGTTCTAGTTCCGCCCTCCCCCTCCCTGCTCCTACAATGGTAGCATGGGAATTCTTGTTCTTTCTTTGATTCCTTTTCCACAATTCTGGAAATATACGTGCTTAACAATAATATAATTGAAATTAACAATATGAATATTAGAAAGAAATAAAGGTCTCACCTGCTAATGCTTATTTCTCATTTTCTATTTATAAAGTAAATCGAGAGGAATAATTAATTATTAATGTGTTTTGGAGCTATGATTATGGAAATAATTTTTTTGTTATAAGGTTGGGTAAAAAATATTATAACTAAATGTCGTACTTTCTATATTCATATACGAACTGGAGCCAGCAGAAAAGAGGCCACAGAAACGGCGTCGTCCACTGTACAACTCTGATATCAGAGCCAGAGGTCGAGGGTTCACGCCCCGCCAGGCTCAAAAATGAGTAAATCCTGGCGGTTCTTTTTATTGCATTTTTTGCACTTGTACTGTTGTACAAGTTCATGCTCGTAGGTGACGACCAGGGTGCCGAGCAGCCCCAGCAGGTGGCCAAGGTAGCCCTCCTTGGTGATCTTCAGGAGCTCATGTCTGAGGCACCCTACCCGGTTACTGATGAAGAGGAAGAACATCCGCCGGTACCCTTCTCTATCGACTAAAACCGGTTACGGCATTATTTTTATGATAAGTAGCGACGGTAGTTTATCATTTAACATTAAGATAGAAATGGTAATGAGAATGACATGTACTTAATTAACGTGGTTGAATTTATGTCGATGATCAGTCTAGTTCTAGTTCCATCCTCCCCTCCCTGCTCCTACAATTGTAGCAAGGGAATTCTTGTTCCTGCTTTGATTCGTTTTCCACAATTCTGGAAATATACGTGCTTATCAATAATATAATTAAAATTAACAATATTAATATTAGAAAGAAATAAATGTCTCACCTGCCAATGCTTATTTCCCATTTTCTATTTATGAAGTGAATCGAGAGGAATAATAAATTTTTAATGTGTTCTGGGGCTATGATTATGGAAATAATTTTTTTGTTATAAGGTGGGGTAAAAAAATATTATAATTAAATGTCGTACTTTCTATATTCATATACGAACTGGAGCCAGCAAAAAAGGGGCCACAGAAGCGGCGTTGTCCACTGTACAACAGTGGTATCAGAGCCAGAGGTCGTTGCTTTCACCTGACAGTTGAAGCTTTTAGGACAGTTGTCTGCTGTACAACAATCTTGGCGGTTCTTTTTATTGCATTTTTCGCAATTGTACTGTTGTACAAGTTCATGCTCGTACCAGGGCAGGTGGCCGAGGTAGCCCTCCTTGGTGATCTTCAGGAGGTCATGTCTGAGGCTCCCTACCCGGTGACTGATGAAGAGGAAGAACATTTGCCGGTGCCCTTCTCTATCGGCTAAAACCGGTTACGGCATTATTTTTATGATAAGTTGCGACGGTAGTTTATCATTTAAGATTAAGAGCAAGGGAATTCTTGTTCTTGCTTTGATTCGTTTTCCACAATTCTGGAAATATACGTGCTTAACAATAATATAATTGAAATTAACAATATGAATATTATAAAGAAATAAAGGTCTCACCTGCTAATGCTTATTTCCCATTTTCTATTTATAAAATAAATCGAGTTGAATAATTAATTAATAATGTGTTTTGGAGCTATGATTATGGAAATAATTGTTTTGTTATAAGGTAGGGTAAAAAAATATTATAATTAAATGTCGTACTTTCTATATTCATATACGAACCGGAGCAATCGACAGTTGGGTGCGCATGTGCCCATTCAAAAGAAAAAAAAAAGATTAATATGTATAAAATTAATTTGTTTGTAGCTTTTAGCTTAAGATGGATAAGGCAGTGTATTTATTTATTTTATACTTTTAAAATATGAGGTTCTAAAATTAAAATAAAAAATTATAGCTATGGCATATTGAAGTGAAATAACTTAGAAACATTTAATGGATGAATCAGGCAGCTAGTTTCAAAAAGTAAATCCAATTAATTGTGGGGATATGTTTTTCTAAATTTGGATTGAGAAAAAAAAAAGTAATGTTTGAGTTTTTATGTAGCTACAGAAAGGAGGAATGGTTTCTGGAGCAGAATTTCTATATAAAGAAAGTTATTCACATCGGTGTACGAAATTTAATCTATTTGTTGTTAATTCTGGGTGGAAAGGATATTTTTAAGCCATAAATGGACCATATATCTTTTCTTTTAATCCCTAAACAACCATCATAAGTGTAAAAATTTAAAATATTGGAATCTCGAATCCATAATGTCAAAAGATTACAGATCATCCAATAGCTTTCCAATATATAAATAAATATACACATTTTTCTTTTAGAGTAGTGTAAAAAGGAGCCATGGATTTGAACAAGGCATATATGCCGTGTTTGTTGTGTTGTTCATAGTCCTTTCATCAAAGTCATGAACTCCGCCAAGATTATACACACGAAGACGAAGTGTTCGATCGATGCCAGAGAGTCTTGAATAAACCACGTCTATTTGACATAGAAGTGATGAAGGTTGTGTTCATTGCAGAAAACATTGGGAAAAGTGAGACTGCGTCAACATATACAAACCGCAGGCTCTAGATCATCCATCCTCCGTTGATGCAGATTGGTTATTCCTCTTCAAAAGACGAAGCAGCACAGCTGGTATCTTCTCTTTTGAACAAGGATGCCCCGATGGGACGATCCCGATCCTAAGAACAACTAAACAGCCACATAATGTATTCGAGACAATAGCCCGCTTCTTTTCCACTCATCTCATATACACTTTCATCATCGGTTAAGCTCACTGGGATTTCTGATTACTTATTCCCGATGTTTCGACCTGCATTGCCAAGGATTTGTACAGGCTGACAGTCCGACTCGTTCTCGAAGGAGGACTCCAGACATGGTGAAGAGGTGGATGAACTGGTGCTTGTGCTTCTTTCTAATTATATAACAATATTGCTTTATTACCACTCCTGCCAGGACCATCGAAGCTCCGAAACTGCGCGTTGTCCCACCAGATCCAATCTAATGAATTAGAACATATTCCTCACCAGACCAAAATTTATAATTAAAAATTGATATGTGAATAAATAAATAAATAAATAAATACGCATATGGATGTGATGTGGGAATTACTCATGGCTTTTGTAATACTGCTTAATTAGTTATTCAATTAGTTTAAAAAATTACTATGAAGAAATGAATCGTTTATACAAACAAAAAATGCCATAATTTATTTATTTTATAAGATTAATACATAAATTGGTTAAAAAAGCATTCGCATTTGTATTTCAGGCTAATATGACTAACATTAATAGGCGGAATTAATTATTGTACAAAAGACTATCAAATCATGTCGTCCAAATCAATCCCAAAAGTTTAATCTCATTGAATAAAAATAATAATTGTGGGAAATAATTTTTTTTTCTAAATTTTGATTCAGAAAATGAAAATAAATAAATAAATAAATTTTTTCTAAAAAATTTAAACTTTTTTCTTACCCTAAACAACCATGTAAATTTAAGATATTCGAATCTCGAATGGCAATGTCAAAAGATTATAGATTATCCAATTGCTTTCCAATATATAAATAAATATACACCTTTTTTGTATTGTGGTGTAAAAGGGAGCCATGGATTTGAACAAGGGATATGCTCTGTTTGTTCTATTGTTCATCGCTTCGTTTCTTCAAAGTCATCAACTCCGCCCGCTCGATGACGAGGCGTTCGAGCCACGCCTTCCGGTTTTGAGTAAATCACACCTATTTAAAATGGAAGTGACAAGGTTTCTGTTCATTGCAGACGACATCGGGAAAAGTGATAGACTGCGTCGACATATTCAAACAGCCAGCTCTAGATCATCCTCTGTTGAAGGATCACAAAATTCAGGTTTTTATTTATTCAATTTATTTGTTTCCTTCGCATCATTATAAAAACTCATAGGGACAATTCCATGATGCAGATAGGTGATTCATCTTCGGAAAGCGGCGCAGCGGGTATCTTCTCTTTTGGACAAGGATGCCCTGATGGGAAGATCCCGATCCTCAGAACAACTAAAAAAGATTTAATAAATTACTTCCGCGCTTAGATTCAGCCTTCTCTCAACCTTTCACCGGTCGTACCAGTGTAAGTTTTCTTGTAGGACATATAATACACAAGCATTATTCAACAAAACTGAAAGTGTGTCCGAATTCCCTTTCTGTCACTATTTTTTTTTTAGCTTGTCAATACATGCCGGTTTTATTCCATAAAACATCATTCCGCGTGTGGGAATAGAACTCGTCCGAAATCGCTACTACGGAGAGCACTACTATGGTGCCAAAGCAGTGATAAACATTTGGTCTCCAGAGTGTAAAGGCGACCAATTCAGTGCATCCGTGATTCGGTTAGCTAGTGGCCCTGAAACAGGCAATACTAATGCTATTTACGTCGGATGGGCAGTAAGTTTCCTTCCTTAGACATCAATCGAGGTTGCAACCACAGGTTTCTCCGGTGGTATATGGAGATGATAATGCACATCTTTTTACTTTCTGGAAGGTAATTTTTTCATATTATTGTATCATATTATAATTTTTCATTCACGCTCTTAAAAGAGTGACTTCTTCTATCCAGGGGAAGGATCTACGGGATGCTATGATATTCGTTGCCCCGGTTTCATTCAGACAGATAAGGGAATAGTTCTCGGAGATGTTTTTAATAGGGCTTCGGATTACGGGGGAATTCAGCAGATAGTTGATGTTCACATTACCCAGGTAATGTGTCTCCAGTAGTGTAATAATGTTTTATAGCTTTACAAAGAAAACCCTTACTAAGAATTGGATATTGTGCGTTTTCGCAGGATCCGATCACTAAGAATTGGATACTGAGTTTTGGAATTGGAAACGAAGAAAGGCAAGCTGGATACTGGCCAAAAGAACTGCTTCCTCAGATGGCGGGCGGTGCGGCAAATCTGTCTTTCGGAGGAATCACGGTGCATGGGCAAGGCATGAGTCCCCCGATGGGAAGCGGGTACAAGCCGGACAGAGATGAGAGGTACTCTGCCTTCATGAACAAGATAATGTTCTCTGGAAATTATTCGGAATTCCGCGCGCCCTTTGACTACGAAATAGACGAGGTTTTGGACAATAAAAACTGCTATGGCCTGAACAACTTTGGAATGACTGACAACTTTGGATACTTCATCCTCTTCGGTGGACCCGGAGGACCTAATTGTTGAAATCAAAAATAAAAATTATGAAATAATATTATTTGAAGGAGGAGATGATTTCATGTCTGAATCTTTTATTTTTTTTTTCCATCTATTTATGTAGTAATCTTTAAAGACAGATCAAATCGAAGCACTTATCAATTCAAGAATGGGCCGAAATCCAGGCCCAGTAAAGGCCTCAACTCCTGATAGGCAATACATTTCAACGACTTTGAAATCCATTCATCAAAAATATTTTTTATTTTATTTTTTCAACTCTCTTTATTTTAGGATTGATATTAGAGATTTAAATAAAAATAGATAAAAAAAAACATTAATTCTCGCCATTCATAGACTGGCTGGAGAAAAAGAAATATCAAGAAAATCGTCAAACAAGCTGGAAAAAGGTGCTGCTGAATTAATCAGCCACAATGTTGTCGACACAAGGAGTAGTTGTGCATCTGAATCTCATGATTTGGACCACAATGTCGTCGGATCTGTCAACCATTACGAATAACCAATCGTTTGTGGTCTCTGAAGAAGAAATCGCCACCATTAATCTTCGAGCTTACCCCGCCGATTTCAGTACCTATGATCTATCACCCTTAAAAGATCAGCATGAGATATATATGATGCCATCGGGAGAATCGTCAGGCCAAAAATAGCCTCGTGGAAAACATAAAAGCGAGCGAATGTGGCCAAAAGTAGCAAACGAATAAGTTTCATTGTAATGACATTGTTTTGGTTATATAGTAGTCTTCATTCAAATGTTGTGCAACTCCAGGGTCGAAAATATTCTGCACCAACCACACCATCAATATAACTAACCATACCGAAGCCGCAAAAAGTGAAAAGATCTTCGCAAAGCATACATACCTGAACGGAGAAAGGAGGGAAGAATCAATGGCGGGAGTGCCGACGGAGGAAGGCTGCCGTTGGAGGGTCGGGCCTTGATCTTTGCTGCCCTCTAATTTTATCCCTTATGCCCAAAAACGAAGTTCTATGGGGATTAAAAATTGTTATTAGTAGTAGAAGTGATGGGGTATATTATGATACTAAAACTTGGGCGATTTATAATCGTGGGTAGGTTTAATATGGTAGTAAGAATTTGTGTTGTGGATGTACTATAGTAATAAACAGTTTGTTATAGTAGTAAAAAAAAATATTGTTCATTATCATAATAAATTCACAATTTCTACAGCTAATAATAATTTCAAGGCCTAATAAGCTAATACATGTTGTCGTTTTTGTAAATTTTTTCATATAGTCAAACGTTTAGAAAATTTCATCCTATAGCATGAACTTTTAACTTGCTTCAATAAAACTCATTAAAGAAAATTTTAACTTTTCAAAAAATTGAAATTAGTCCCCCTAAATCTAGAAAATTACGATAAAAGTGCTTCTAACTGGTGTTAGTCCCAGAGTATAAAGCTAAGTATATTTAGAATTAGCAAAGTTTAAAGCAATTATCTATACAAGGGAATACAAAAAGATTGAATGCCTAACAGGAGAAATCATAAACAAAATCGTAGGCTCTGTGAAGAAATAAAGATGTTTGAAGGGGTTCATGGAGATTAAAGCGACCTCCGAGCTCAGTAGTTCTGTAGGACAATCAGTCGAAAACCTAAAACTGTAATGAAGAAATTCCAAACAGGGCCGAGATAAAAGATCAGACAAATATATATGGTATAAGCTGCCCCTTTCTTTCTGGATCCTCAGTACGAGGTGCAACTATGAATTCATCAAGTGGTGAGTTACCAAAAGATCTAAAAAATGTCTTAGGTCTGGTAGAAGAAACTCCAATTAATCTAGGAAGCGTTCACTGAATTTGTAACTACGAAAACGAAAATTTAATGGCCCGATTATCCCTATAGAAAAAAAAAATCTGAATTTATTACTAGAGATAACGTTCTTAAGCTTGTAATTTACCTCAAGTGCTTTTCGAGGCATTAATTGTTCTAAAAAGATCTACTTTGCGATGGCGGCTCCTCTTCTTCTAATGCTAGCTGCCTCGTCTCGCCGGTCCTTCTCTCACCGTCACAGCCATCCACCTCGTGGTCTTGCCTTCCGCAGAGAGCTTTTTATTTTCTCTCGTGTGCAATCCCAATTGATTTGGTTGGTATGAATATTTTAATTAAAAAAAAATCAATGGCTTACGAGAGTTTTGGTAAAACATTGATATAGTTCGTGTGCTCTTAATCAAACTTCGATATTTTTCAATCGTGCTCATTTATTATTATTATTATTATTTAAGTTATTTTTCTAACCAAATGTGATTATTTTTGTCTATTCAAATTATTATGATATGTTACTTACACATCATTTTATCATTTATTTTACATTAAAGAAAACGAGTTATTTGGTTTTTCCTCTATCAAGTGGGACTCGAAAAGGAGCAATCTTTAACCGCCATAACCGTTGTAGTAAAATGACACACACACACATATATATATAATATGTGTCTTTTTAACAAATGCGTCGGTGAATTTCAAAATATTATTTTAAATTTAACATTATATCAACAAGTTCATATTAGTGGCAAAGTATTCCAAAAAGGGGGCCGCTATCAAGTGTCTAAAGTCCTTATTATAATTCAATAGGTGAAAATTTATGATTCGCGTTTTGGCCCACTCTTCTAACGATAGTTGTAAAATATTTGTTTTGTTTTTGTTTTTTCTTAAATATCACACACACATATATTATTTAAAAGCAATCTTTACAAATATTTCCTTCCTTATATATAATATATATAAATATATATCTTCGTCGAAGTTAGCATTTGACTTTGGTCTATTATTTTCCAATCGGTTGAAAAAAAAGGAAACGATTTCAAAAACTTCACAAAATATATAAATCCTAGAATTATTACTTTTGTTTGATTAAAAAAAGAGAAAAAAGAGGGAGGGAGGGAGAGATTTTAGGTGGTTATTATTATTATTATTATTATTATTATTTAAAGTTTTTCTACAAAACCCTCTGAATGGCCTCATCTCCTAAACCCCTTTCCGTCCCATGGGCTCGGGCCCCCAATTGTCCGACCAACCCCGTATGTTATTTGAGTGGATTTGGATATTATAATTTATCAGATGGGTCGGATGTGACTATAATTTTTAAACTCGATCAAATTTTGGGTCAAATTTCGATAAATAAAATAATAACCTTACCCAACCCGCCCGACTGATCAAAAGGGTTTTTATTTTTGTTTTATACTTTAGTTTATTTTTAAACTCATATTTTTTGTTATGTTTTATTTTTTATTATATTGAATTGGGCTTTTGGACCGGACTTGGTTTTAGATAAAAATTTTAAACCCGATAAACCCGACCCGAAGTTAAGGTCTCGACGAGTTTGGATAATGAATAAAAATGTTTGACCCGAATAAATCCGGCCCGAAAATACCCAAACCCGCCCATTGAACAGGCCTAAACGGATCCAACGAATCGTTAATTTAATCAAAATCTCCTTTTGGGATAACGAACACACTTCTTCTTTTCAATTATTTTTTTATGGAGATGGAATTAAATATGGAATTTATTTCCCATAAATCCTTTTAATTTTTAATTTGTCCTATTGGCGAACCCAAGTATGACGAGCCGTCGAAGATCTTGGATTCGCCACATTGGTGCGATGTGATGGACCTGGGTCATGTAGACAACTATGGAAAAATAATAAAAAAGCAAAATGTCAAAGTGTGACCAATATAATGAATTATTGGCACATCTCTTACTAAATTGAATTTAGTGGCAAGTAACATTTTTTTTCGTGTGAGTAGGTAACTAAATTGAATAGGGAAGGAGGAGATCATGGGCATGGGAGCTGTCGAGGACCGTAAACGTGCTAACCAAATTGGAGGACCTCGTCAATAATTTGATGGCTTGGAAGTGTTAGAAATGTTTTGATGATGAGCCTGACCTTCTGTGTTACATAAGTCAAACATTTTATTCTACATAAGCATTTCATGTTGAAGTCTTTCTGTAAGAAATAATTTTGTGATTAATTAATTATTTAACCATTAGTTAATCATGAATTAATTAAGATTTGATTAAGATGTTATCTAATCAAATCAAATAGATTTCGACTTCAAATAAATCCATTAGAAATAATGTTTCTTATAGAAAGAAATATAATCTTCTATATATGGAAATGTTCTACAGTCTACAGTGATCTTATACGACCATTAATGACTGTTATTTGAAGTTGCTAATCATAACCCTCTTTTAGATATATTTGTTTTTTGTCTTGAATAGAATGAAGTCGATCCTTACCTTTATGGAAGATGATCTTTGATGATCTCCATATACAATCTGGAAAGTATATCATAATCTTATCCTAATTAATTTGATCGATTTCTTTACTGAATACATGTACTTGTGTATTATTTTTGTACATTAAATTTTATTGTTATCTAATCCTACGTTTCCTTGTTTTACAGATTGTCGGTTTTTTATTTTCTTTTTGCATTTTTACTTCGGTTTTCGTGTATAAATAACCACGCTCTCCCATAATTCAATCTATCCATTCCCTTTGTAACATTCTTGTATCATTGAGAAGACTATGATCGCCAATAAAGTAAACAAAAGTAAATGAACACAAGAATTCACTAGAACAGCCATCTGACGATGTCCAACATGGTTGCTACAACACTTAACACAATTGCAGACCGTCAGGTTGACAATCAAGCAACCCTTCGGGTCATAGAATGATTGTTTGTGTTTACAATTGACCCGAGGTGACTTATTTATCGACCTAACTTGAATAACCAACGACCTAAACACATTAAGCACGTGTTTATTGTTCTAAATAAGACATCGGCGTCGGCGAACACATCACTGTCATCGATGGACCTTTCATCGACCTTCATCTTCTTCAGCTTTGACATCATACCTTTGGACGCGTCCCCGATGCAGCATCGATCCTATGGTTCATCGACGTCCCTGGTCCTAGGCCTTCGACGTCCCTGGTCCTAGGCCTTCGACATCCATCGGCTCGACACCAGACTTCGACCAATGCTGGCCCATCACAAGTGCTCCAGGCCTTCGAACCCCATTAGTAAAAGTCCAAAATGTCGTTTGCCATGTAAATAAGTACGATTTAAATTTCTGACAGTGGTCGCCAAACTTTTACGATAAACGTACATACATTCGGATGCTAGAAATGCCAAAATCAAAAGTACAACACTTGAAAATGAAAGAAAGATTGAGAAAAAATGCAGTGAACAATCCCACTCTTCGGGACTTTGGTGTGACTGTCATGCTTTTTACATCGTCTTGGAACTGTCAAAATACGTGCTTCAAGTCACGGGCCACATTCTCTCGTTTTGGGGACCGATGGAGGGATGCGAGTGTTCGTGCGTCCTCAAGCCTATTCGCAGATTTTCATGCTTGGCAGTTTTCTTGCTCTCACTCGACCGTTCTTGAATGAACAGCTTAATTACTATTTCTCTCGTCTTGGTATCTTTATACTCGCTTGACTAAGTTGGAGTTGCTCGCCCGCCATCTCATACTCGCCTGTCTCGATCATGGGATTAGAAGATTAACCCCTTTTACTTAGGCCCAAAATTGGACCTTGCCAACATCTAGTAACAATTTAACCACTATCAATAACATCAAAGTCATACAAGAACTTATATATTGTAATATCTTTTCCATATTTCACTTATACTGTCATGTACTAAATTATCCTGATTAAGAATTGCAGAGGAACCTCCACCTCCTTACATCACAGCATAAAAACCTTAAATCAGCTGATCTTCGACAGATCTTTGTCGAGCTCTTGTCCGATCGAATTCTCGAACGCTTTGGCTGGCCGAGTTCCTCTAACAGGACTGCCTTTCAGTGAACCTGATCGCAAGGACATCACTCATTTCCGTAAACAAACATGAAAATATTTTGGGGCGCCGAGGCAAATCTGAAGCCCCCTGGAAAAGAATATCGCTAAGAGAACAACACACTGCGGGCGTGCAAGGTGTACATTTTACCGTTGGTGTTCTGATCTACACTTTCTTTTGAGCTATTTCGGAGATGGTTCGCCGGTCCAGTAACTCTTCACGGCCATGAGGATCTTCTCTGGGTTGAATGGCCCGCTCTCGTGGTCCATGATCTTGCTATTCCACCTCATTCCGTCTGTTATGGCCTTCACCTTCAGTAGGACCTCAACTGTGTCTCGGAATATCACCGTCCCTTCGGGCCGGAGGATCCGATCCATCTCCAGCAGGATGTACTTGATGTCGCACCTGGCAGACAAACAGAATGATAGGAGTTCATCATACAAACCGCACAGATTGCAGCAGATGCATTTTGCAGTATTAGTCCTTACCTGTCTTGATAAATGCTGAAGACTCCCCCAGCATGGATGAGATCGTATGTCCTGGGATATGTTGAGAAGGCCTCGCACCAGTCATGGTATGTCCCAATGAATCCCCTTTCGTATATGACGCCGAGCGTGTCGTGGTCGGCATTGGCTGGCACCACGTTCATGACCCATACAGGGTACTTACTGAAGGACGCGGCGAATCCTCCAAGATTTGCATTCATGTCCATGATGTTGCGGAATCGGCCTTGCGTCAGGGGACTTATTATGTGCTTGTAGTAGGTCAATCTCTTCCTCCACAAATCATTGTCCTCCTTGAACTTCTCTGCGGTGATACCTGGGAGAGAGCCACTTCTGATTCGAGGGGGAATAGCAAAGGCACGGTATGGCCAGTTCTCGAGCTCACCACCTGCCACTTCGTCCGAGCTGCTCACCTCTGGTAATGGGGTTATGCACATCTCCATATCCTTATACCTTTGCACCAACAAATGATTGGATTAGCTGAGCAAAGAAATCATAAGTTCGTCAGATCGATTACTCTTAAGAGTTTTTACCAAGCGGCATCGGCATTGTCGCCCTTGCAAATGTGAGGGGTCTTGTAGATGCTCCTGCTCTTGACGCAGTTGATGTGGTTGATCGGTTTCTGCCAGATTGCGAGGTCTCCTTTCTCGATGACCTTCTTCCAGCAAAGGCGCTTTGCTACCTCCTCGATGGAGTCCTGCTCTTGTTTCAAATCCTCTTGTGTCCGTTCCCATCCTCGCCAGTGCTTCTTCCAGTTGATAGGAGGACCTGAAAGGATCCAGTAGCCGCCGGGTCTAAGGACTCTGTCTACTTCAATCAAATACTGACCATCTGCACGAAAAAGCATGGCAACAAGGATCACGGGATGTCGATGATTGATCGATGCCCCCACAGTTCAGTTATTGCATTCTTACTGTAATCTTTCCACGGTATCAGACAGCGAGAACAATGAGCCATATCGAAGGATCTAGCAGGGTAAGGAAGCCTCTGAGATGCCATGATCCCGATCATTGCCGGAACTCCTCGCTCCAATGCAAACCACACCTGCGCCTCGTGGGTGTCTCGAGGGGCGAATGACATGGCTACAATGTCCCTCTTCAGCAGGTATGCACCCCAACTAGCTACCTGCACGATCAGTGTCAACTAAAAATCAGATCCGAATCCAACTGTGGAAGAAAGGGAAAGAAAGAAACAATGTCCAAGGAACACGTACCCCACAACCAGTATCGATGGCCGTCCTGATCTTCCCACTCGTCAGAGGTATCAACTCCGCAATATCGTCAATGTAAGCATCGGCGCCTCGGGGAAACATGGTACCCCCGCCGGGGAATCTGAAACGTTCGCCCTCGACTTGGATCCAGTTCTGGATGGCCTTCTCGATGCTGAGCTCCTTGTGAGGGATGTTGTCGTACCAAGCGTAGTCCCTGCTCTGGGGCCACTGGAACGGGGTCTTGTAATTGGGCGGGGCAGGGATCATGCAGTTCAGGAGCTCTTCCTTCTTAGGGCAGTGCCGTTCCCGGTACTTCAACTTCTCCCTGTCGAACTTCCTTGCCCTGACAGGGTCCTGGCAGGGCGTGTACTCGCTGAACGACATGTCACAGGGAGGGATGGTCTCTACAGAATCCGTATTATTAAGAGAGATCCGGTGGTGGGCGTCAAAGTCCAAGGAGACCGACGACGACGACACCGATTCCGAGGAACCTCGGGAACCAACCACGGCCGTGTCCTTGGGGGTGCAGTCGACCTTCCTGCTGTAGACCTCGGATCCATTGTTTGGCTCCGGGGTCGAATTCTGCCACGACCCCAAGACATAGAACAGGACGCAGAGCCCGCTGACGCAGAAGATGTAGGTGAGGCGCTTCCTCTTTGTCTCGAGGTGGGCGTGCTTCGGCGATCCGCTGTGGTCCTTTGCCATACCTTCACCTTCCCTTCAACTGCAGCAATTAACATCACATTTTCTCAGATTAAGCCCAAAAGAAAAAAAAAACAAACAAAAATTGCACCACAATCAAACACCCAGTACCATCCAGCATCATTATCATCAAAAAACCAGAAACCCAGAAAAGGAAAAGCATCAAACGACCAGCTTTCGATTTTCCCATCTGGTCATCAAAATCATTCATCATCATTCAATTTCCATACCAGATCTCCCGCCCTCCCTCTCGAAAATAACAACTGTTCCTACAAATTGTAATACCAAAAGAAAGGGAGGAAAAGGACTGATCATAATACCCGGAATCAATTCTTCAGCAACTTCACTTTTTTCTCCAAAATAAATAATTTCTTTTTTAAATAGTGGTTTCCACAGCTTCTTCGGCTTCAGATGTAAAAAGACAATGGGGGGAAGGCAACAAACCAAACCACCCAGCGATCCTCAAAGAAGGGATGGGGAGGAGACAGGTAAGGGAGGAGACAAGGGATGAAAAGGTCTAGTGAACAACAAAAAAAAACAATGTTTAAATTATTTGTAAATAGTAAAAGTAACTAAAGGAAAATGGACTCACCCCCCACTCTCACTAACCAAAGAGGCAAGGAGGAGGAATAGGGATCATAGGAATAGGAAAATGGAAGGTATGGATGATGGATGAACAACAGAGAGGGTGGGAAAGAAATGAAATGATAGATTATGATGACGAAAATTATTATTATTAATTGGTATATAATAAATATAAATTATAAAAAAATATAATTATTAATGTTATTAAATGTTGTTTTATAATTTTAAATATATTAAAATAAAAACAAAATAAAATAAACGAAGTATATTAAATATAAAAATACAACTTACGAAACCTATTACATGTTAAATTCCTAAATTTAAAGGGCAAACATTTGGTGCATTTGTGTCTGGTATTATCACACTTCCAATTAGAAATAACCACGGCATAAATTATGGGAATCTTAACCCTTTTTATGTACAAAAAAATATGGATTTCACGTCACTTATAAAAACATATTTTTTTAACGCATATTAATTTCTGATTCTTTCTTTATATCAGGTCACTTATAAAAGAAACCTAATGAATCTTTTATTTTGGTTGCTTGCTTTTCATTTGGTGGGTGTTTTTTTTTTCTCCATGGGAGCAAGAGACTGATAATAGTAATATCCCACGAAGTTTATCAGTAAGATCTGGTTGGACAAGTTGGGTAGGAATAAAAAGTATAAATAGGTGAATGGAAATTTCAATTATTTTTTATAGTTAAAAAGAGATTTTTAATTTATGGGAAGATTTTAAAATTTCACATTATTTGGTTTGTGTAAACTTAGGACTAATATTCAATTGTTTATGGCTTTTTTTTATTTTAAACAAAAATAATAATTCTTGTAAGAGGATAAGGAACCAAAAATAATTCATGTTATTTTTTTGGGGAGAAATAATGGAGCTAAAAAATGTCTGTATTTGACTTTGAGACACCCCCTCGGCGACTCGACGGGTGATTGATTGAATATGAGATTATTGATACCTGAAAGTGACATTATTTCTTTCCTTCAAAAGGGGAGGGACAAAGCCTTGTTAGGGCTTAACTTAGAGAAAATATAATAACATATTAGATGATGGATTTATTTAGTATGACTTGTATCTTTACTGTATGTTTCCAAAGATGGGGAAATTTGTGTGACAAGGAGTTGTTTTAAAAGAGGGTTTGCAGGTTTCAAGTGTGTAAGTTTTGAATGTAAAAAGTAAGTTTTGAATATTTTGATGTAATGTTTCATTCCTTATTTTTAGAATTTATATCTTTTTTGAAATTTATCGTTGGACATTTTTTCCTTCTTTATATGATATGTTCGTTGCTTTTCCACTTATAGTCATTCTTATGAAAAGTCGAAGTTTCACAACTTAAAATTCTCACGCGGCTTTACAGTATATGAATTCATGTCATCCAATCATGCATAACATATTAAACATAAATTCAGCATCACTCCTCCCTCGAATTTCATCACCCAAAATGCCAAACACAATCATCTTCGTAAAAATCCGAAGGCAACAAAAACATTTAGATAAATGGCCGAGAACCATTCCTCTCCTAGTCCAACGGCTTCCACAAGCCGGACCAGAATTCGTTGCGCTTCACCACGAAGAAAAGCGTATGAATAGAATGAAATTGGCAGGTGATGGTCACCATCGTCCCCGTTCGACACGATGTTTCTTGTACCGATAAGGAATTTTAAAACCTAAAACTTGTTCGATGCATTTGAATTTTTTTTTTATATTTTCCCTGTACTACCGATTTCAGATTTTAACCGGATTCGATGTTTATCCCAAGTTTTAAATATTAAGCACTTGTTTTATTTAATAAAGGAACATATTTTTTTTTGGTGAAATTAGAAATCATCAAATAGATACAAATAAAAAGTTATTAATATAATAAAAAAAAGTTATTTAATACAATCAATAAATCAAACTATTATTAAAGTTATTATTTGGGGAGAAATTTTTACGCGGTTTTGGGATGCATGTGGAATGGACTGACAGATGCATCATGGGAGAAAAAAACAGTGACGCATGTTGTGAGATATATATATTAAAAAAACAATATTTTCATGTTTATTTATTTATTTATTTATTTACATAGCCTGAAATTTTTGAAATTTAGAATGATTAGTGCCTCGTCTGTGGGATCGGTCCTTATTCTACATTCGTTATTTTTTATTTTATTAGAGTTTTATGTAGTACTCCCCTATGAAATGGATTCAAGTGTTCAAATATTTAAAAATATTTTATTCTAAAAGGTTATTTACTTTAATTTAAAAATATAATGAAAATACTCATTTTATATTATTTTATTTTCAAAACCGTTCATCTTATATCGCTTCAAGGTAACTCGTGAAGTCTTTCTTTTTAGCCCTAGAATCGCTAAATATACTTAGATTCTTAAATTGTACTCATGGAAACAAGGTGCGTTGCTAAGTAACGTTAGTCCACGAATTATTTCGTGAAATAAAGTCCTTCGTTTTGGGAGGTTAATATTCATAAATTGGTGTTTAAGTACTGATTTCAAACCCCGATTTCACCTTAAAAAATTATAAAATGGGCATTTAAAATATCGACTTCCCTTTGGGAGGTTAAAATCGGTATTTAAATATTTATAAGTATCTAATTTTTTGTCAAAATCGACATTTAAAACACCAGTATAAGAATATTAATAAAAAAATTTTAAAAATTTCGCGAATAACTTTACACGTAGGAAGAAAACTCCACGTGAAGACTACATAATTAAGTAAATTTCGATTCGACTACCGTGGTTATATCCGATGCGGACCCATAAGTGATTTATCCGTATTGTTTCTTTAGTTACGAAATTGGAAGGCGTGTTGTTATTAGCCTCGAGATGTTATATCATTTAATGAAATTATGTCAAGTGTCACAGTGAAGTCCTACGAAATAAATGAGGAGGTGTTTTTGAGAATTGAATGTTGGGAGGGGGATGACCCAACAATTAGTCTCTCAAATTAAATTCTGTACACGTGGCAAGAATTCATTGAAGTCAAAACCCCTCCAAAAAGGCTAAGAGGGGGACTCAGACATCTCCATTCAATGCATATGAAATAACGCCATTACTAATTTAAGGTTGTCGGCCAAAGTTTACGTGTCCATAATATTTAGAAATAGAATCACAGATACCAATATGTCCCGAAATCGATGCAAATATGTTTAAATGACCCGAGCAAAAGAACGGTCATTTTGTAGTCGGGATGAAGCGACCAAAGTTTCGAGAATTCAAGAGAATAAGATCACGGTGAGACAAGTCGTTTCTTATTATTAGGTGTCGAGTGGAAGTGTTCCACCGCATTATTTTCCTCAAGGCAAAATACCAAACATCATAAATCATTTTTCCTCGTAACAAAAGTTCCAAAATTTTACGCAAACAATCTCAATCTCTAATGTTTTGGTGGCGAAATTGGTACCCCATTTATCCTATAATTTTTTTAAAATATTTCGAAGAATAGGAGAATGGAAATCAATAACCGAATGTAATAAGAAGTACTGAAATAATAATAAAATATTTATTATATAAAAAATAAAAATTAAAAGCCCCCGGCCGTATAAAAAGAATTTCTTTCTCTTGTAGTCTTGACTGCTTAGACTTGTTTCTTAAATCCCTAATATTTAAGTTTTCAAGAAAGTTCTTTTTATAATAATAATAATAATACAAAATATATCTTTATGGCCTTAATTTTGAGCCAACGTTTTATTTTTTCATTAACTTATTTTGTTATATAATTTTGTCACCAACTTTTTAATTTTATTTTCATTTTGGCCAATCTTGAATTTCTTTCAGCGAAAGCAAAACAAGGCCTTAATATTGTCCGACCCGTTTCCTAAAATCGTGGAGTTTCAACCCCTCATTCATTTTCCTCATATTCCATTTTACCCGTAGTAGCAATCCTGTAATAGAATATCATCCAACCTTTATCGATTTGCGTAGTTTTTGACAATATTAGCAATTATTGTCTAACTTCGGATTCAAATTCACTTGATTTGTCCATTAAAATTTTAAAATAAAAAATTATACTAGAGGTTTCAATATTATTTTCTATTTTATGTAATTTTTTCTATTTTTTAGTCGATAAATGAAAACTGTCTATAAAGGCTTGTTTGGTTTACATGCAATAAAATTCGAGATTGGCCAAAATAAAAGTAGAAATAAAAGTTGGGGCCAAAATTATATAACAAACTAAGTTCGGGACAAAAAAAAAAGTTTGCTCAAAGTTAAGGCCATAAATTGATATTTTGCCTAAGGATTTTGTTAATGGTTGCCCTGATATAAATAAGGAATAACTTAATTTACCAAAAAAATATTAAACGCAAAAAACGGAAACATATTTTAAAGTACATTAAATAACTCTTAATCGGTCCGTTTCTGTCTTTCTAATTTTTCAATTCCTTAGAAATGAAGGAAACCCAAAGAGGGAAAAGCCGCACCGATCAGGATAAAGGATGTGGACTCTGGTTTCGATCATATTAGTAACAAGTCACGGCCATAAAATGTATATTAGTCACGATCATATTGTATCAAATGTCACTCAAATTACCTAAATAAATAATTAGTTAATTTAATTAATTACTAATACTCATCGGAAAAAATAATAATTTATTAGAGTAAAATTTACGGCTTTCGAAACGGCTTATTGATGTTCTTAATTTCAATGTCTAAAAAATTATTTATAATAATTTGATTTCTTACTAGAATTAAACATAAAACCGTATTTCTTTAACATAAGAGTAATAATTAATTTATATTAATTTAAAACTTTTGGGTGATAAACATTGGCATGAAATTTGTACGATTACACTATGTTACTTAAATATGTAATGTAGAAATAACAATATCAACTAATGAAAGCTAATTATAATTATTATGTAATAATTTTTATTTTCCAAGTATGTTAATGATTATTTTAATAAATGTGGAGTATATAAATGAATAAGTTTAACTGTTAGAAAATTTACCAATATGGCATTGTTGAAATGGGATTTATTTAAGAAGATCTCAGGTTTAAAACCTATGGAGTCCTATTTGGGTCAAATTCAAATTCGGAGCCAACAAAAGAAATTGTTAGAGAATTGATTTAAGGCAAGTACTTCGTCGTCATTGCTAGCTTTTCTGGTGCCTTAAATGGCTATTTCCTTTTCACCAATTAAATAAAATATACTTTATAATTTGTACGAATTATGATAAAGAAATACTAACGAAACATAATATAAACAAATAAGTAAATAAATGTATGGTACTATTATTTTATCTCCTCTACGTGATTATAGATTTTTCATTTTCGTCCTCTCTGCCGACAGCGAGTATTTTAATGCAAAAGTCTATATTCCCGACAAACATCTGCCCAAAGCACATTCATCCACAAAATTCACAACCACCCCCCCTCCCCCAGTTAATCGAAATCATTTTAATAATTGTCTCGGTGTGCATATCACAGCGAGTCCGGTCTAATCAAATCCAATCTAATCCAACCCACTACCAACTTTTTTACGAGCAACCTGTACCATATTTGAACATAGTCGAGTTAGAGTTCTAATTCGAGTTTTGTGTTAGTGTTATCTAATTGAATTCGAACTTAGCAGAATTCGGTCGTGACTTGGCTCGTTTTCATTCTTACAGTCACCCCACTTCCTCGTAGTTTAATCGAAATCATTTTAATAAGCGTCTCAGTGTGCTGTGCAGGTCACAACCAGTCCAGTCCGGTCCGGTACGATCCGATCCGGTCCAACCTACTCGTTCAACTTTTTGACGAGCAATAAACGGTGAGATCATGAACTTTCTTTTAGTACAATACGAAGAAAGAACGCTTTTGGGGGTTAGGGTCACGTGAACTTATAGGGGAAAGAGCCAACGCAAATGATTCTCTCTATCCCCTTTATTATTATTACGTGCGGACAACAACCTTGGATGCCCCCACCCCCCCGCAACCTCCCACTTGGTCCCCGTTGCTGGACCAAACTATTGATATTGGCTCCATCGAATTATGTCCTTACCTTGAAAGACGGGACGAGATACTCGGCCGGGCGTCTCGATATGACAAGCAAGATATGCGAAACGTCACGAACATACGTTCGGAAAGTTAGAATTTTGGTACGAATACAAGATAGTTAGTTACCTTTTGACAAGCATCTAGCAATCAACGCTTATGACCTTCCCCCTTCTATTATGATATGCGGTGATGAACAAGGAATAAATCCCCGAGAAAGTTAATATAACAAGAGCTATTCATATTAATAGATTTGTTTTATAAATTATTACAGCATAGAATAAAATTAAATTATTCATGGAACAAATCGCGGAAGGGGCTAAAGTCCCGTGGATAGGATGTCCCGTTATGTATGAAGAATGACGTCATTTTTTCGTATATACATATGAAATGTGACGCTTTTTCGTGCATTTGACGTAAGCGGTGGCGTGACTTTCGTACACGGGCCGATGGGCTTCATAGATCTTTTGTACTTTTGTATGAGTTTGTATGAAAGATATACGAAGCTCATCGACCTATGTACAAAAGTCACATCTACACTTACGTCGAATGTATGAAAAAATGACGTCAACTTTAGACACGACGTAGCGTCCCGTCAACGGGACTTACTTTCCACTAATCACGTATATTTATAATTTGTAAAAAATTGTATTTGAACTTTAATTTTATTTTTATTAATCATGAGGCAAACTATTTTTGAATTCCGACAATTCCGACAATTAGAATTATATCCTTATACAATCACGAAATGTGAAAATTTTTATCTTTAGTTAGATTGTGAAGACGAGAATATTTTAATTTATTATTACTGCTACTACTACTACTACTTCAGAAGTGTATCCGACGCGTATTTGAAGAATATCACAAAGAGTATCCGAGTATTCGATCATCGAACGCGAATATATAATCCTAATCTAAAGTAAGCGCAATAGTAGGAATTAGCATGCTACGCCGACATTAACGTTTATCGACTAATGAATACAACTATCCGATAACTAACGTTTAACGTCACATTAAAGATGAACATGACTCAAATCCGTTGGTAGGGAGACAAAGATAATGTCATTTCTTGGTTCACCAAAAAAGATGAGGCAAAAGAGGCACATTGTATGAACCCCACACTGCTACCATATGGGCAATATACCTTTTTTTATCATGTGAGTGCTTGTCAGATTAAAGGTTCCCATGCAATGTACTTCTCTGCCCCATATTCTTCTATCCACATGAATTGGAATATAATATCGACATTTTCTGTATAAACTTTTATTAAAATCTTAGTATAGTTGGTTATTGTTCACGTAAGTAAACTATTCTGGGCTTGTTTGGGCTCGTAGTCAATAACCATACCGTAGGGCTAGAAGATCAACAGGTGAACGAGGAAAGAGGAACATTCGAAGGATGGTGGTCGTGTGGGTCGAGCGTTGCATTTAATCGAGTGAAGGAGATGCCATCGAATGACACAGTTGACGAATGATGGTCCAGTCGAATGTGATGGTTGACAGACGGTATAAGCACGTAATGGGATACAAGTGACGATTACTTAGCGGTGATTTTTCGTTTGTTTATATACTGGGGTAATACGGATGGTAATAAGAAAAACAGACAATCCCTTAGGACCCACATACAGTTATTTGGTTATCTTTAAGGTGTTGTAATCGGATTGAATCAATCGCAAATATGTTATTTGATCTTGTTAGTGTGTAACGATAGCATTTTTTTTTGTATATCGCACATGTTGGTTTATAACATTTTATATTTGTTCATGTTTATTCCTTATTTAAGTTCCATTTCCTTCTTTCTCCCGGACCACAAATAACGTTCATCTAAGATAATGAGCAATTCATAATTTAACGTTTGTTTATTCCGGTGGAAACCCAATCTACTTTTAGTAAATGATAAGAATAAATCATATGCCCTCAAAAATATCTATGACTCTCAGAGAGTTCGATCCTAGCCTTGGATGAATGCTGAAGATATGCTTAACACATGCAAGTCGGATAGGAAGTGGTGTTTGGCGGACGCGTAAGTAACACGTAAGAACCAGCCATTAGGAGGGTAACAACGGCCGCAGACTATCCTTCCCTTAAAGGAAAGTCACTATTGTTAGAAATTTATAATTTGGGCTTCCATTAATTGTTTATTTTTACTTTACTTTAATTTTATTTTATTTTATTAACGTATACTTTATAAAACATGATGTGACATAAAATAATGCATGAAATCCCACTAAAGTATCACGATCACTAAAATTTATGGGATATGCACATCTTGTTTGTTTAATGTAGTTTACAATTGGGTGTAGGCTATTTTATAAACTATATCCATTGATGGATAGGACACGGCTAGGTCCAAACAAACGCTTCATAAAAGAAATCCCTTATTAGGTTTTTTGACCCTCACAGAGAGTAAATTTTTGCCAATTTTGCATCCTCCATCAAGTGCAGTCGTACGGGAAGGAAAATGGGAAGAAGATCTACGCCGCTCATGTTTCTCTTTTTAGATTTACGACATGGCAAATACGGGTACTTTTTATTTTTTCTTGATCTTTCTCGATGACCGTAAACCTGCGTAATTCATCCAGTCTTTCGTCGTTTACTTTGTTTGTTATTTCTGTGTTTACGTGAATTTCTCACATATAATATTTGAACAGATTACGTGGATTTAGAGAATCATTTTGATACTGTTTGAATGTTGTTTCTATTTTCCTGCCATCATCAGTTGATTGTGTTTTACCTTGATTGTGAACGAAGAACTAAGGCTAGGGTTATCTGGATTATCGTTATTATTAATATATATATAGTAATAATATTAATAAACAACTGAAATTAGGGTGACTTGGAAGAGTCTAGGCCCAAGTGGGCCTGGCCATAATCAGCCCAATTCGGCTGTTTAAAAAAAAAAGATTAAAGACCTTATCTAAGTGGGTCAGGCATCGAGCCCATGTGGCTGGCCTGGGCCTGGCCTGCGAGGCTGAATCGGATTTTTCAAAAAAAAAAAAAATTTAATTATTATATTGTCCTGGTTCAAGTGGACCGGGTCTAGCCCAAATGGGCTAGCTAAGACCAGATACCAAAAAAAGGCAAGGACGAGGTTGTGGGCTTAGCCCACCCCATCATAAAGGGGTCAGCCCTTATGGTAGGCTATTAGCTGACCGTTGGTCCGTGCCGGTTACCGGTTGTCAAGGTCGGCGATCCGCGGTCAATGGTCAAACTTTGACCAAAAAATTAAAATTAAAAAATTAAAAATTAACTAAATATTAGTTACAAATATTATAAAGTAATCATTTTAATTTTAGACTCGTGGAAGGACATATAAAATTATCCAAACATTAGTAAAGGCTCACATACAATCTTTTGATGTGACAAACGTTTTGAGCGTAGTGAGACATGACCATGTTGTGATATGAACGCTTGGTTGCCTAAGTGACCCGTTTATGGTGACAGTTGGTTCTTATTCTCCATTTGGATATGCATTTATTTATCGAAGGAACATCATAATGTATTGCAAGTGTTTAGCTGCCAAAGTGGCTCGCTTGTACGTGACTGATGGTGGTTTTTTGAAGGTGACATGTATTAATTTCCACAAATTTTATTATAACACATTGTGTTGTGAATGATTTCACCAAAATGGATCATGTATAGTGAAACACATTATCAGTTATAGGAATTCTTTAATTCTAAATCATTGAATTACACTACTTATTTCCCAAAGAGAATAAATTTATCAAATTTGTTGATTTTTTATGATTCTTGTGGGAATGTTCCTCTGCTTTGTGTTTTTTCTACCCAAAGGGAAGTTGACATTGGAGTATGAGGATTCTTCGTAATTGTTTGATCTAATTGATCAATTTTATATGAATCATGACATTTAATGGTTGCATTACTTTTATCATACAGTTTTTCTCAAGATGTGCAAAAATGTGTCCATAATTGAGTTTTTTCGAAAAATCATGGAGTACCCTGCGTTTGTGGTCACGTTTGGTTTCTTTCGGAATAAGTCGGAGGATGGTAGCTTACCTACTTCTATCAAGAAATCTAGCTTACTTAAGCTTCAGGTGATTGTGACTGGTGTATGATTAATTTAGGCAGAAGTGTTGTTCTTGCCTTCCTATTTTGGGTTAAACTAAAAATTAGAGTCTTAAGGAATTTGATGGAAAGTTTGAGAAGAACAATGACGGGCTCGTGCATGCTTATTGGCTAAAAGAGAGAATAAATGATTAAAAAGAATGCTTCAAGTTATTGTTTATTGCAAGCAACATGTAGTTTTCTCATCTGAGCTTGTATGGTTTTCTTACGAGACACTAAACACTGGTCCGATTCATGTTCTCATGCATTAACTTGCTTTATATGAGGGAATGTCGCAAAGGAACAAAATCTCATTAGTATATTTAATTTATAAAAGTTACCTCGATTTTTGTTGTAAATGAGATAAGAAAGTACACTCAACGTAAATAATATACATTTTTATATTTATGGTGTTTAAATAATAGAAAAAAGGGAGAAACATTCACATAGAACTCCTTTGTAAAGCTTTGAAATCATTACATATGAATAGAGTGATCTAATATTATTCTAGCGTGATATCCTTAAGTTTCATATGTAAAATTTGTGTTGTCGAGATATTGTGGTTGGAATTCCCTATCTATACGGGTATTGTTCTCTCTTAAGTATTTGTAATATATATATTGAGAGAATGGATAAACGTTGCTGGAACTGAGACTGTCGATAAGTATATCACCGATTTGTTAGTTTAGGTTCGACATTTAAGTTACTCATACGTATAAATATGTAAGTTTTCTTATATTCAAGTCGACGACTAATGAACTAGTCGTTTGGATTAGGGAATCCAGTTCATGCTCATGATATGATGTTAATATATAAAGAATTGCCTTCTCTAAGGCATTTGAATGTGTTTGAAATATTTAAAACATACAACATCGAGGGAGTAGATAAATTATAAAATTAAGTTGTCTGTTAGAGACCAACTGGTTGACTCGTTGGTTAAGTTGGCATACATAAAGCTTTCGTATTTATTCACTCCGGAAGTGACCGCGGACAAGCCAGATCCAAATACGTCGGAAATCTCTAGCACTACGGACAACTGGTGCCCCGATGATTTGTTGAACGTGTTGTTGCCGTGTGAAATGAAAGTAAAGAAGAGGAGAAGACAACGGATGGGCAGCCTTAAGCGGAAACACTTACGGATGCCATCAACGATGCTTTCGAAATTGAGCAGGAACGCATGAGCACAAAGAGAGCTTGAATGCTGGAATGCTTGAAAAGATAAATTGACAATATATGTCCGTATGTAGAGATGTGTTGATGTGTATGTGTACAATGCCTAATAATAACTATTTATACTAAGCTAGACCTACGTATATACGGAAATGGAATATTGCACATATATTATGCTTCCTTTGCTGCCAGTCTCCATGGAGTATCTCCTTCCCATATAAGTAAACTTCGTGACAATCTCCCCGGATCTCGAGATCTTTTGGAGACTTCCTTAATAGTTGACTAATCGACCGTGTCACCCATTGGCCTTCGCCGTAGAGTTTTCTCGCCCGCGCAGTCTGACTGTCGCTTGTCGCTTTGCCGACCTGTTGTCGCCAGTCGCCTGGTAATCCCGTTTTTTGGTGATTCCTTCGTCCAGTAAGCCTTCACCTTATGTGTATCCGTGGTTACCTTCTTCCTAAATTTTCCTTCCTTGAGCCTGTGTTTTGGAACGTTGATCTATAGATTGGGCTGAAATCTAGGGTCTAGAATTTCTGTTGCTAATTAGTATGCATAATTACGTGAGCAAGTGGAGTTATTTCGTATTTGGGCTGTAAACACTTGGCTGCCAAAGCGGCTAATTTCAAGTGACATGCGAGGTGCTTCACAGGTGCGTGTAGCCGGGTAAGTTACTTTAAATATGTGCTCTAGTTATTTTGCCACCAAAATAGCTTGGCCAGACTAACAACTGAAGTTTTTTAATAATCGTGCGTGTACTCAATGAGTGAGAAATCTCGCAGTTGTACATTGATTGCTTAGCCGTCAAAGTATAACTATGAGATTTCCATGAGATTTTATTAATCTTATAGAGTTGTGTTAAGAGACTTGAAAATACCAATGTGGGTACCTTTATGCTCAAAGGTGTTTGGTTCCCTGCATTTGGTACGTTTTGAGTGTTTCCGCGAGGTCTGTTGCGTGTTATGAACTCTAAATAAAGTGGAGTTTGTGATATTGTGTTGATGGTCACGTGCGAACACCAAGCTTAATGCTTTCATCTGCCAATAGATGTTGGCGGCTCGAATGGCCAAGCACATACTGTCCAAGGCCGACGGTTGGAGCTTCAGACTGCTACTAGTCCCTCGGAAGACGTCTAGGGTATCACAGAACTTGTGAAATAACATCTCTGCACATTCGAAATATTGAATTGTGGAATAATTTCTCGTGGGCCTTGCTATGGATGCATATATATATTGGGTCTGGGCTGTCTTGACTGGGCCGGTTATCATAATATAAAAACTTTGTTCCAAAATAATGTTAAGTGCTAAGGTATTCGCGAAAGGGTACAATAATTTTTTAAATTTGTCAAATAATGTATATAATTTGGTTTTTTAACACTGGCTCTATATGAATCAAACTCATTATTTTTAACACCAACGAATTATTGTTCGACGAATTTGTAAAGTTATTATTTTAGAGAAATATTCTCATGTGATTTCTTATTTTGGAATTTAGCTTTATGATTTATTATCGTGCTTGGCATTATCTTGGATTTACGTGAAAGATTTTTTATTCAACGTGAAGGCATTGCTAAGTGAAGTAAAGATAGAAAGAGAGGCAGAAGAGCAGTGGCCGACCCCACCAACCGCACTATCTCCACTCCCCATCTTTTGCCATGGCGGAAGCAGAAGAGAATCCACCCACCAACACCACTACCCTCGATCCCGACTGCCAAGCCCTTGGCAGCAGCTCCTCCTCGATGACGAGGAGGCACACCGCCCTTGGTGCGCTGAGGGACGCAAGGGCAAGGATTGAGGCTGCAGAGGCGGAGATGGCCAAGGAGAGGGACGCTGTGAGGGCGGAAGCGGACAGGCGGCAGGCTGCCGTAGAGATGGAGACGGCTCGTCTCGCGGACGAGGCACTGCAGAGGATTGCTGGGAAGAGCACCGGGAGGAAGAGGAAGAGGGCGGGAGAGGAGGCCCAGGAGGGGGTCTCTCCATAGAGGTAAAAGTTTATGCATACCCATATGAATAGAGTGTTCCTAAACTAAGGATTCGTATAAATAGTGAGATGGTTAACTGGGTGAAAATGACAGGGAAGGAGTTATGTTGTTGGGCTTACTACAGTGCAACCTGTTCCTATAAGCCTAGGAATGTACGAGAGCATCCCGGACGGTGCTCTGCTTGCTCGCCTATGTGTGTTAACAGGCAGGTTATACTGGCGAGATCGACTTTTACAGCTAAACTCAGACCGGGTAATAAGCCTGGTCATTAAATTCTAGAAGATTTTGGTAGTGTCAACTTTGGCTGGTTGAGATCGATCCATTTCGAGTATCTTACGATCGAAGATCGTGCATTTCGAAAGAGCATTTGAGTTCCAATTTGATTTTGTAGAGAGCCCACACAGACTGCAGCTAGTCAAAAGAAGCAACTTACCCACGGCATCAGACTTGGATTACTTGAAATTTATCTGGCATCGTCATCTCATGATTAAAACCGCAGATTCAACATCACAAGCTAACAATTTTTTATGGTAACTAATGAGAAATCCAGACAGACAAAACCCACTGGCAAATAGTCTATTGTAATAAATGATTTTTCATTGTATTTAATGATTTAGAAAAGTTTATTGAAGAAAAAGATAAAATTTACGTAGTAGATTTTCCTCGAAGATAATTTTATTCAAAACAAAGAACAATATGAACGGGGGAAACTTTCTGAGAATGACTCCGACGACTTACCTCATTTTCTGGGGAAGCGGCTAACGGTACGTGCACGTAACCGTTACGTAGTTTACTAATTAATACTAAGGAAAAGTAGTAAAATTTACTAATAGTTGACCGTTACTAACGAAGTCAACGTGAAAGTAGTAAAAAAAGTAGTAAATTTTACTACTTTTCGGTCAACCTTTAGTAAAGTCAACGCAAAGGTAGTAAAAAAGTATGTAAATTTTACTACTTCTTCACTGTTCACTCCAGTTCAATTTTACTACTTCTGCGCTGACTTTACTAAAACATTTCCATTAGTAACGTCAACGCAGATGTAGTAAAAAAAGTAGTAAAATTTACTCCTTATTTTACAACTTCTGCGTTGACTTTACGAAATTTTTTCGTATTTTAGTAAAGTCAAACCAGTTGTAGTAAAAAAAGGAGTAAAATTTACTACTTTTTTTACTACATCTGCGTTGACGTTACTAACGGAAATGTTTTAGTAAAGTCAGCGCAATTTTAGTAAAAAAGGTAGTAAATTTTACTACTTTGGACTGTACGAATGACGCCGATAAGTAGTATCTGTTTACTAATTCTTGAGTTTTTGTTAGTAAAAAGCTCTTCCTCGTAGTAATTTTTACCAATTTTGAGCCCTTTTTACTAAAAAAAGTAGTAATCAGTTACTAAAAAATGAAGACGTTTACGAATAGATTTACTACTTTGAACAGTGTTCCCGAACCTAACACCGACCCTATTTATGTTGTGAAATTACATCTCTACCCTGGTTACTACACTTGTTACTAATTTTGGAGGACCGAAGTAGTCATTTGTTTCGTAGCCTTCGTAACCGAGCTTCCCTTTCCGGCCGCCGTCGCCTCCGTGGTGCGATTCCCTTTCCAGCCGCCGTTAGTGGTGTTCCGGATCAACTTCGCCATCGGCTTTCCTGCAAGTTCCCCCCGCTTCCGCTTCCGCTTCCGCTTTGCAGTACGTGTTGTCGCGTTTGATTAGGGTTCGGGTCGGTGGTGGGCGTCGTTTGTTTGGGTGTGGGTGGTGGTTATCGTTGTTGCTGATTTGGGTCGTGCTTGGGTCGTGCTGATTTGGGTCGTGCTTGGGTTTTAGTTGGAGTCGGGTTTCCGTTCTTTGCATTGGTAGGTTCCGGCGATCGTCCCTTCCTGCTGCGCGTTCCCTTCCGGCCGCCGTCCGTGGCGTTGGCGATGGAGTTCGCCGTCCGTAGCATTGCCGATGGAGTTCGCCGCGGGCTGGAAGTTACCCCGCTTCCGCTTCCGCTTGGCGTGCCCTGTATTCGCGTGTCATTAGGGTATGGGTTAGTGGTGGGCGTCGTCATTTGTTTGGGTGTGGGTGTTGGCCGTCTCCCGTATCATCGACGTGAGTTGTTGTTTGTGGGTGGTCGTGCTTAGTTGGCCCATGCTTGGGTCGAAGTTGGTCTGGGTCTGTGCCGGTAAGTGTGTACCTGGGAGTGGGAATGGTTTGCTTGTTATGGTACAGTCTGGTGAAAACACAATCTGATTTGATTTGGTTCGGTTTGCGTTGGTTTGGTATTGATATGCTTTGGCTTTTCATTTCCTTCGTGTTATGCTTTGAATTTGGTTTGTTTTCTGGGCGTGTAGTTGGAGTGGGGTCCGATGTTCATTTCGTTTAAATTTGATATGCATTTGGGATGCAATGTGAACCGTGACTGAGATTTTGGAAGTGCAGATATGGACGGAGATTTTGCTGATTTGCTTGGAGAATATTCACATGAGGCAGCGGGTTATGATCCTGGAGAAGGTGGAATTGAAGGTAACACACCAGCATCTGCTCAAAAGGGGAAGGCGAAGGGTGTCCGAAAACCGAAGGTAATGATGATGACCATTTGTTGTGAGTGTTGGCAGTATTCCCGATTCTATTACTGAGGTGTTCGCGGATATATTGTTACAGGATTATCTTTATACAAGGTGTAGTCCGCGGAAGTTGTTAGCTGTGCTGAATACTTTTAACGATGCCAAGAGGGCTGCGCTGTCTGATCTAGGATTTGAAGGGCTACTGCATCTGGCAAGTCGGCAAGTCCATCACAACGCCTTGAAGTGTCTTCTGAAGTTGTTCGACCCTGTTAAGAGGGTTATGGTCATCGACGGTGTGAAACATCGAATGCTCTCTTCGGATGTGGAGGCGGTGTTTGGCGTTCCGGCTACGAAAGTAGGTGTCCCGTTTAGCGGACACATGGATACCGTCCACGAGGAGCTGAAGACGCATCTGAAGAGGGGTAAGATTTCTCTTAAGTCCGTGGAAAGTAGCATGATGAGAAGAGAGCAGGCCGACGACGTATGGAAAGTGGAGGTTGTATTATTCATACTAGGATCATATTTGTGCCCCACGACGGCGTTCGACATCGACAAGGAGTACCTGCTCGCGACACGCGACGTCGGCTCCATCTGCAAGTTTGACTGGGCCACTCATGTGGTCGATACTCTATGTAGCCAAGTGAGGGCCTTCAAAGGACATCATGCAAAGTATATAGGTGGCTGTGTGCATCTCCTGCTGGTGAGAATGTTTAGGTTTATCTAGCTGTGTGTGTTGCTTATTCATTGTATTGAGTTTGTAATTATTAATGTCAACAAGTGCTTGTGTTGATGATACTGTTTTAAATCCACCAGATGTTTTACGCTTGCAAGAAGTCATTGGAGGAGAGCACGTCAAGAACTGCGAGCAGGAGTACTCCTTTATGCCAGGATTGGGACGATGACCGGCTGAAGGCCATATTCCGAGTTGCAAATGCTGATCTTGCTGAACTTGTACGATTATCCCGCCTACTGCATGTGTACTTCTGTAATTTTGACATGTCGTCGGGTCATATTCTGATTGTGTCCCTTTACAGGAATCCCGCGAGGTTGAAAGTAACGCCGACGAAGAAGTGGACGCTGCGACCCAAGGTGGGCAGATGGATGTGGTGCTGCGTCGTCTAAAGGTATGCTTCATTTCGTAGTGTGCTCTGTATGTGTTTATCATTTGGTTTATCTACCTGATTTTGAATTACTGATTATCGGCATTATATTCTAAGCAGAATGTGGAACTTTCTGTTATGAGACTCCACGCTACGAATGAGCACATCGTCCGCAAATTGGGATTTATTCTAAGAGAACTTAGACGAGAAAGACATCGAGAAGGTCATCCCGTTATGCAAGAAGATCATGGTAAGTCTGAGGAGAAGGTCGTAGGAGGCGAAAAGGAAGATCATGCATTCGAAGGTGTTGATGAAGGTTGCACACGTAAAATGGCTGATGTGAACCCGACTGAACATGTGTCGAAGCCGATTTCTCCACCGACAGACTCCGGTGTGCCAGTCAGGGACACCAGTATTCCTATTGTCGAGGTAGGCTCCAGTATGATGTCGGAGAAGAGCTTGGTCCCGTATCATCCTCCTCAGATGCCACATAATTTGCCAGAAGGCTCCGATGAGTACTCTGACCCGCGTGAAGCACAACTTGCGCGAGCTCTTGATAAACTATCTGCAATGCTGGATCCTCCGGGTGCTGTGAGGTGTAACATTGCGTCTGAATCTGACTTCAGCCTAACTAAATCCGAGGAGGGTGTAAACATTTTGCTGCAATGGAACAAAGGAAAGGAGAAGGTAGTGGAAGAAGGCGCACTGAATGATGAAGGCACGGGAACACCCACAGGAACAGCAGAGGAGAAGGATTTGATAGGAGAACAATTTCGTGCTGCAGCTGATACTGTTCCTACCACTCAAGTGAATGACGATGCAGAGCATCCCATGGATGATGATCCAGAAGTGGTTGGAGAAGCGGTTGAAGTGCATTTGAAGGTGAAAGTGAATCAAATTTTTTTTGTTAACGAAGTTCATTACTTTGACATTTATGTAACCTGCAATATGTTTCACAGGAAAGTGGGTCATCGACAACAGCTGTCTTCAATAGAAAGACCACGCGTCGAACGGCAGACAGGAAGCCGTCCTCATTTAACCGCTCACCATTTGTGCCGCCTAAGCCGGTAACAAGGACAAGAAAGCGTGGACGGTCGTCCATCCCTGAGGTATACATGGACTGCAGCATACCCACTCCTCGTGACTCGACTGTGACCATCATGATGATTAATAGGTTTATGGATTGTTGTAATTTGTGATGATTAGGCACTGCAAAAATACTTCCCAGTGGATGTGCCCGTTAGTGAGCTGAAAACATTTTCACCGGCTCAATGGTCTGTCATTGAGTATGCTTGGAATGAGGACTGAGACAATAGGTTAGTGTCACTGTCTTCGGATATTGGGATATTGGGATGTTGTTTAAGTTTGGTGAACGTGTTAGCTTGGATATTATTTCTTGCAGTGAATGTCTTTGTATGACCGAGTCCGCACACGTTAATAGGCAGGCGATGCTATCGCTTTTGCCACGAAGATGGATAGACAGCGATGTAAGCTTACCTCTTCAATTACTATCCTTAAATTAGGAGTAACCCATTAGAGTGTATGCGCCACTATTCGTTATTGCAGATTATAGACTTCCACGCCGTGATACTTCAGAGTAGCATGGATCCCGAAAAGAAAAGGATTTGGTACCTTCCAAGTTGGTTAGGGGTAAGTGCTCATAAACATGAATTCCCTCATCCTCATTACGGTAGCCTGATCTAACCAACAGCCGATCTCAGAATCTTGCAGCGACGCAGTATAGTGCTGCCAAAATGCCCGTCATAACCAAAGATAATGCCGCAGCCTTATATGCGCACTTCAAGTCTCACATTGGGAAGAACCAGGAAGTGCAATGGGTAAGCACCCCCTCCATGTAGCTATCTTTGTCCCTATCTCCCGGTAGTCATACATTTCGTAATGTACGTACAATGCCATGTTCTTTGTTTCTGAAAGT
The DNA here is from genome assembly GCA_029817715.1 of Melastoma dodecandrum. Classification (NCBI taxonomy): domain Eukaryota; kingdom Viridiplantae; phylum Streptophyta; class Magnoliopsida; order Myrtales; family Melastomataceae; genus Melastoma; species Melastoma dodecandrum. Next base: position 104,994 of record JARUPY010000242.1, read on the forward strand.
GAATGTGCGTTGCCCGTATGCAGGTTTTCATACCGCTATGTGTCGTGGAATCACATTGGGCATTACAGATTGTGTCATTCAGGACAAAAGAAGTCCTCATAATGGACACAATGTACAAAAAACTGTCCAACGCCGGGGGTAGAGCACAGCTTCATCATCGTGTAATGAAGCTTCTAAGCGTCGTTATGGAAGAGAATCGTGTGAAATCCAAGGCAAAGGGGTATCAATTACCAGACATTTGCAGCTGGAAAATTAAATATCCGCCGAACGTCCCCGACCAGATGGCCGCCGGGAACGAGTACGTGAAACGCCCGCTTTCCGATTACATATTAAACATAATGAAGTGGTTGCAGGCGTTACAGAAATTCTGTATTGCTGCGTCTGCAGGACCGAATGCGGAATATATGTCATGAAATTCATGACATTGGCCGAACCCCCATTACGTGCTGAGGAAGTGGTAAGTGCATCCAATGATTCCTAGCATTATTGTCTTTCCCACAGTTCGCATTATAGTCATAAAGATCGTCCCACCTGTGTTGGAGTTGAGGCATGGGTGAATTCTGGATAAGGTGTTCTCTCTTATGTTTGCACTAACAGCTTTGATTACATGCCATTGTACGTGCGGTTTAGACCGTAGGCATTGCTGACAGGTTGAGGCTCGTTGTTAGTATGATCAAATGGCCTGGGAATGAGGTTAAGAAAAGAGTACAACAGAAACTTAAAGATGATGCCAACAAGAAGAGTAAGAAGCCAGATAGCAGTGATGCTTCAACATGGGATGCACGTCGATAGACAAAGGACTGATGACAGGCATCCTGAACATGGCAGTAGCATACCCTAACATCACCATGTAGGTTACGTTGCAGTCAACTTGTGCCACACTTTTGTAGCCCTTTGTTGTAACAGCTACCAACCTGGTCAAAAGAAGTAGAAATACTGAAACATGTAGCTTTGATTATGGAAAAGTCATTTTGACATATGTACCTTTTGTAAGTAAATGAACAGGTTGTGGCTTTGTCCATATTCTGCAGTTATGCTGTCGAAATTTCCAATTAAGGGTACATATTCCACTGACCATAAACGGAGTTATCTTCGCAACGCATATCCTTGCCTGATCCGGAAGAAGATTCGCTACATACATTCGACCGTTTCTCGTTATTCATGCCCCGATCATAACCCCGTTCAGAGGGACCCGTGCAGGTTTCTTCATTCATACCGTGAAAGACATACTCTTTAAGCTGGTTACCGAAATTAAATGTCACGCAATCATCAATACTTCTTACGCCTTCATTTTCCACAGTACTACTCTCCAACTCCAACGTTAGTGACATAATCTTTTTTTGCAGCATTCGAAATGCTTTTTCTGATGAACCACCAAGAAAACACATACGCCGGCATGCGGTCAGGAGAATACCTTGTCGTAAACTATTGATGTCCACCCCGTATTCACAGCCAGATGCAACTTCAGGATTTGCACTTTTTGCTAACTTTGTCCACCTCTTATTGACTAGATGCTTTGGTATGGTGAAGAATCCTTCAATTTTCATCACGTGGAAGAGGTGTGCACACGGAAAACCAAATGTCTCATAATGTAAGCAGCTGCAGCTGAGTTGGACATTTTGTTTTGCAGATGACACTTGCACGCATCGACGCTCGCCGTCATAACACGAAATACTGTATACCCTCGCTATATTCCCGTCGACTAAATCTTCCACATAGAAACGAGCTTCCTTTTTCATTTCTGACTGAACTCTACGGAAAGAACTGAGGGTGTACAACTGACTTGCATCCTCCTCAAGTCGACGCAACATCGTACTTGGCCTGAATGCCTTATGCATTGATTTGAAGTCCTCTTCGTATTGCTTGTGACGAAGATCAGCAACTGCGCGCTCGAAGTTGTTAACGAAGTCATGCAGTTTATGTTTGCTGTCGACATATCCCTTCATGTAACGATGCATTCGTTCGCATCGTTGAGTGCTTCTAAGTTCTGCCCAGAAATGACCATGAAGATACGTTTGCCACCACATATGTCGGCATGCATAAATTTATTGTAGCCATCTAACGCTTATGGATCCTGTATGGCTAAGTAAAGACGACCACTCCTCTTCAACTTCCTCACTTGGTCTACTATTGTACATGAATGACGAAAGACGGGCTCGCATTCCAGGGTCCTGTACACGACAATTGATATTCCGACTAAAATGCCACAGACATAACCTATGCCTTGACAATGGCCATACTTCTCTCACTGAAGCAATCATCGCTTTGTCCGCGTCAGTGACCACGCTGACCGGATGTTTTCCTCCCATTATCTGTGTATGAGTACGTAGGAGCCAAGTGTAGTCCGCAATGGTTTCATAACTCATCAAGGCAGACCCAAACACGGTAGTTTGATGGTGATGATTAACCCCGACGATGATCACCATTTGCATTCCATAATTGTTTGTCTTGAACGTTGAGTCTAGTGCTACGACATCGCCGAATGATTGGTAATCAGTGATTGAGGTACTGTCCGCCCAATATATGCGTGTCACTTCATTATTTTCCACATGTGATTTGAACGCCATACCACTGTCACTGTTCCTCCTACATAGGAGATATGCAAGGACTGAATCACAACGACCAGCTACCCCAGCAGAGTCTTCCTTCAACTTCCGGTTATTTAGGTCCTTCAATAGGAAACCGGCACGTGAATGTCCACCAGATGCGTGTACTACTAGTCGCATAACATCACACTGTCTAAAACCAACGTCAAGCATTCGACGGACAAATGTCATATCTTCGTCGCTAACTTGCCGCCTTTCTCGCATAAAATATGACAGACATTCGCTCACCATGTCATGATTGTGTTCCAACTTAATTGCGACGAAATTCCATTGCCCATTAACCTCCACTCTCGCTTTAAAGAAACACTTGCAACCATTCTTCACAGATGCACGAACCCGACTTCTCGCTGTCAACATAGGCACATCGGAACATCCGCCTTCCCTTGAACAAACCCACTTTCTCATCACGCATTCACCGTTTCTTAATTTCTGCCGATCTCTTTTCCGAACAGAAAACCCATGAACCATTGCATACATTTTAATGAACTCTTCAACTTCTTCGGCAGTACTAAAACACATATTCAACATATGTTCTTCGTTCATATCACTGATTATATTGAAGAAGTGCTGAACATCATGGTCACCTACATTCACAGTAATGATTAAAGGTTATCAATACATTAGGGATGATGAATAATAAATGCAAGATCAACATCATGTTCTTCACCGAATCTCGACTTCTCCGCTTTCAATACACTTTTCATTTCTTCCCACCAACGACGACCCAAAGCCAAAAACCAACACAATTCCAACCAGATGAACCGGCTGCAGCTCAACAACACTCCCCTGTCGAACCAGTTGGGGCGGAAGAAGATGACCAGCAAATTCCAGCTGCTGCCGAAGAGGAGGGATGATGCAGAAGACCTCGGATGATGCCCTCCGGCCGAAGATCTCGGAGGATGACCTGCGGAATGTCTCTGGGTTGAAGATGACCGCGAACTGAAGATCTGGGTAGCACCCGAGCTGCAGCAGGAAATCGGGGGCGACGTGTAGCCAGGAAACCCAAATCCAACGACAATTGCTTTACCAATATTATATTAAATGCGGATGAGAGTTTCTGAACGTTAGTAAATTTTACGACTAATACACCTCATAATTAGTAATTACATTAGTAATATTTACGCAATTCAACAGTATGATCCACAAATTTAGTAATATGTTTAGTAAATTAGTAACAAGTGTAGTAACCAGGGTAGAGATGTAATTTCACAACATAAATAGGGTCGGTGTTAGGTTCGGGAACACTGTTCAAAGTAGTAAATCTATTCGTAAACGACTTCATTTTTTAGTAACTGATTACTACTTTTTTTAGTAAAAAGGGCTCAAAATTGGTAAAAATTACTACGAGGAAGGGCTTTTAACTAACAAAAACTCCAGAATTAGTAAACAGATACTACTTATCGGCGTCATTCGTACAGTCCAAAGTAGTAAAATTTACTACCTTTTTTACTAAAATTGCGCTGACTTTACTAAAACATTTCCGTTAGTAACGTCAACGCAGATGTAGTAAAAAAAGTAGTAAATTTTACTCCTTTTTTTACTACAACTGGTTTGACTTTACTAAAATACGAAAAAATTTCGTAAAGTCAACGCAGAAGTTGTAAAATAAGGAGTAAATTTTACTACTTTTTTTACTACATCTGCGTTGACGTTACTAATGGAAATGTTTTAGTAAAGTCAGCGCAGAAGTAGTAAAATTGAACTGGAGTGAACAGTGAAGAAGTAGTAAAATTTACATACTTTTTTACTACCTTTGCGTTGACTTTACTAAAGGTTGACCGAAAAGTAGTAAAATTTACTACTTTTTTTACTACTTTCGCGTTGACTTCGTTAGTAACGGTCAACTATTAGTAAATTTTACTACTTTTCCTTAGTATTAATTAGTAAACTACGTAACGGTTACGTGCACGTACCGTTAGCCGCTTCCCATTTTCTGGTCCCGTGAAACACGAATGGAAAAGGATTTGCTATATAATATTTATCCAATTCAATTGATATTATTCCGTGTGTAACACGAGATTAAATAAGCACCGATCATTTCATGGATTCCCCAAAATCCCACGTTGTGATTGTTGTGTTAATTTTTCTGTTTTTCCTCCGGTCTTTGTTGGTGCAGGGAGCGCCAGGCAGCAACGGAACAGATCGCGCTGCCTTGCTCGAGTTCAGGAGCCGAATCTCCGACGACCCCGACCAGATCTTTAGCTCGTGGAACGACTCCGTCGACTTCTGTCGTTGGCCGGGCATCACTTGCGGCCGTCGTCATCCACGCGTCACCAGCATAGCGCTTCCGAACTTGAGGCTCGGGGGGTCGTTGTCGCCGTACATCGGTAATCTCAGCTTCCTCAGAACAATAGACATCGGAAACAACAGCTTCACCGGCGAGATCCCGCCTGAAATCGGCAACCTGCACAGGTTGAGGGTGTTGTTCCTTGAAAATAACTCCTTCACCGGCCAGCTCCCAGAGAATATCTCGGCCTGCACGAACCTTAGAGGGATCAGGCTGGCAAATAACGCCCTTGTTGGAGAAATACCCCGTGGACTAGCCGCTTTGTTGGAGCTTCGTGTCTTCTCTATCTTCAACAACAATTTCAGTGGGAAGTTTCCGGATTTCTTCAGCAACTTGTCGTCTTTGGTGCTCATTGACGGAGCATACAACGCTTTCAGGGGATCCATCCCAGCATCTCTTGGGCAATTGCAGAAATTGCGGTGGCTTCAACTTGGAAGGAACTACATTACGGGGATCATACCCTCCTCCATTTATAACATAACCACTCTGGTCCATATAGCCTTTGGAGACAACCGACTCGAGGGCAGTCTGCCGCAGGATCTCGGAATCACACTTCCTAATCTTCTGGACCTCAATTTAGCTGATAATCATTTGACCGGCCTAATTCCTCCCTCAATAGGGAATGCAACTAGTCTGCTGAGACTGTCGATGGCCGCTAACAACTTCAGTGGTTCAGTGCCAGATCTCAGTCGTCTAAATCAGTTGCAGTGGTTGAGTGTTTCTGTTAACCAATTGGGTAGCGGCAAGGAAGGGGACTTGAAATTTGTCGAGTCGCTCAACTCCACCGAGCTAAGGCTTCTGACGTTCAATGCCAATAATTTTGGGGGCACATTACCTCAGTCTATTGGGAACTTATCATTCAATTTGAATAAATTGTTTGTCGCCGGTAATCGACTGACTGGAAATATCCCTTCAAGCATCGGAAATCTCCGCAACCTGGAAATTCTATTAATAGGCCGGAACCCATTTACCGGTATCCTCCCTGATGAAGTCAGCAAGCTTCACAAGTTGAAGTACCTTTACGCAAATTATTGTGGATTCTCCGGGGAAATCCCATCTTCCCTCGGAAATTTGACAATGTTGACGATACTTTCATTGGCAGGAAATGAATTGGGAGGGAGAATCCCGTCAAGCCTCGGACAATGCCGAAGCTTGCTTAGGATGGATCTCTCTCGCAACAACCTGAGTGGATCTATACCCTCACAAGTCCTCAGTATATCTTCCTTAGCGATTTACCTGGATTTGTCGAAGAATAAACTCACCGGTGCCCTACCAGATGAAATCGGTATTCTAAACAACCTTGGGAGATTGTATTTGCAGGATAACAGATTGTCTGGACAAGTCCCGGACACCCTCGGACAGTGCACTAGCTTGGAGGAATTGTACATGGGAAATAATCTGTTCAAAGGCAACATCTCTCCATTTCTACGTCCATTGAGAGGACTTCAATATGTGGACTTGTCCCGGAATAACTTCTCCGGTGAGATTCCTAAATTCCTAATAGATTTCAACCTTACGCATCTTAACCTGTCCTTCAACATGTTCGAGGGAGAAGTCCCGAATCAAGGAGTCTTCTTAAACATCACGGGAATCTCCGTCACGGGAAACGACAGACTTTGCGGTGGTACTTCGGCTCTAAACTTACCAAAATGTCCTAATCCTACATTGAATCGCAAGAGAAACTTCTCATTTGCAAAGATCGTTGCGACAGCCTGTGCGATTGGGCTCTTGTTTGTTGTACTATCGTTGCTGGCATTATACATCTTCATGAAGAGAAACAGAACAAGAAGGCTGAAGCCACAATCCGAGTTCGTGAAAAGAGGCACTTTTCCGCAACTCTCCTATGAAGATATACATAGAGCGACCAAAGGATTCGACCAAAACAACTTGATCGGTGTTGGCAATTTCGGTTCCGTGTACAGGGGCATCCTTAGAGATGGGGATCAAATTGTAGCCATGAAGGTTCTCGACCTAAAAAATCTAGCAGCTTCGAGATCCTTTGTGGCAGAGTGTGAAGCATTAAGGAATATCAGACACCGAAATCTCGTAAAGATTTTCACAGCCTGCTCAACCATTGACTTTCAAGGTAACGACTTCAAGGCCCTTGTGTATGAGTACCTGGAAAATGGAAACCTGGACGAATGGCTGCATCCCGAAATTGTGGCCGGGGGTGGGGAACATAAGTTAAACATAATCCAAGGGCTGAAAATCGCCATCGATATTGCTTGTGCGATGGAGTATCTCCATCACGAGTGTGAGACGCCAGTGATTCACTGTGATATCAAGCCGAGCAACATTCTGTTGGATGCGGAGATGACAGCACATGTTGGTGATTTTGGCCTCTCTAGGATTTTTTATGGTACCGATGTCGTTCCGCAAGTAAGCTCGGTGGGGGTGAGAGGGACAATCGGCTACAGCCCCCCAGGTGAGTAAATTTAGTGCAGATGTGCTTCCGGATCTATTTTTGTGGTGCCTTGTAATATAGGTCGGTAAATGTGCAGAGTATGGGATGGGAAGCCAGGTGACGAGGGAGGGCGACGTTTACAGCTATGGGATCCTTTTGCTGGAGATGTTCACAGGGAAGAGGCCAACAGACGAGATGTTCGAGGACGCTCGGAACATTCGTAGCTATTGCGAGGCGGCACTGCCAGAAAGGGTAACAGAAGTAGCAGATCCCAGTCTATTTGCAAGTGCTCCTCGGAGGGTGACAGAATGTCTGAGGAAGCTGTTTGAAGTTGGGATCGGGTGTTCCCGGGAGTCACCCGGAGACAGGATGAACATGCGCGAGGCCGCAGCGAAGCTCCGTTCCATTGAAGCCTTGGCTCACTGAAATTTTGAATACTTCACAGATAATCGGAGCAGGATTGTGCCATTCATAAAAGTTTTTAGTTTCTTGTTACAGTGGATGATGATATCTACTTTCTATTGGGGGCTTTATTTCAACATCAATAAATCAAATCCCAAAACTACTTTCGGGGTAAATAACAATCGGTCCGGTCTGTTTTTAGTCTCATGCCGAGAACTTGTCCACAAGCTGCCGTATCGAACCCACTCAATTCTTTGTTTTTTCTTTTAAGAGTCCCAAGTCAAGTCAATCAACTCCATCAATTTCGGAAGTTGACTTACCTACGACTACAAAAGAGAACTACTAATTTCCCTACTCTAAACTTTAAACTTTGGTCCTAACCCACATCAAATTGATTCGAGTAATAAGGAGTTCAGATTAGCCTAAAAAAATTGTGTATACAAAATTTACGGTACGCAGTCGTATCTTTTAGAAGGCCTACTCATCGTAATTAAGTGTCCTATCCATATCGATTCACTCCGACATTGGGCGGGCAACAAAAAACAACTTTGCTCCCCACCCCAATTTTTTCAGTTTAACATTAAAAAGGAAAGATGTTTACGTCATATTACTTTCTCAGACATTTAAATAGAAACTCCAGTCCAAAAGAGTATGGTAAGATAAAAATTTGTGACACTAGTTTTTTTTCCTTATAATTTTGAGTAACAAGTAAATATAAGTCTTTTGTCATGTTAAAATTTAGAAACCATTTGCTTATATGTCGAGTCGAAAGTCACCCCGCCGTTCACACTTTATTCAACAAGTGAGAAATATTTACTTTGTTTAAAAAAATATTAAATTTCAAATACTATAAATATATTTATATATTTTTAAAACTTTAATAATTCCAAACAAGCGTCTTCTAATAACCGGTAAAAGTATGCTGTGTCCACTAAACGTTGGCTAAGGGAGGGATTATCTTTATTAGGTTATAATTTTTCATTAAACATAAATTAATAAAAATTAAAATTATTTTAGAAGTCGCTGCAAATGACATGCAATACTACACAAATCTAATTTGTCAAATGGATTTGTCGCAACAGGGTGTATATTGCGATAGGAGTATCATTTCTCTAAATAAAATTTTCAATTATGCAAAATAAGTCTATAGATATTTGATATATGATTACTTAATAAAATTTAAAATTATTTTTTAAATATGTTTATGATATTCTACATAAATTTAATAATTTTGTGTGACAGTGTTGGAGTCCATTTTTGTTTCTCAGGAAATATATAATGATATCATGACAAATGTTTTTAAAAAATATCAACTGTTATTAGCATTTTTCGTCACAACAAAGTTAATTTGTATTTTCATGAAACATTTAATAATCATAAATCCATTACTGAGAAGAAAAAAATCATGTGCAAATACAAATACTGTAAATATATTATTTTAGTAAAAATACTGAAAAAATAAAACATTTTTATTGAACAATATTTAATATTCTATTGATAATTTAATGAATATCAACACTTGTGATAATATTCTATTGATGAGAAACGTCAAGGTATAATATAATTGGTACAATCCATGTTTAATAGAAGGTATCTTAATTTAATATAGAGTTTTCATGTGTACAAAAGAAATTTGCATGGGTTGTTTGATTGGTCTAAAAATTTTCAAGAAAATTGTATTTTTTTTTTTAAAATGTCAAATTATCAAAGATATTCTGAACTTTGACATTTTTTTTCGATTTAGTCTAATATTTGAAAAATGTTCTGAAATCCCAACATTGAGACGTTATCTCAATTATATACTCCGTTAGCATTTCCTGTTAACGGAGGCCTACTGGCGCACTGTCAGTACTATGTTTAATCTTGATCAAATTATCAAATATATCCTAAAAATTTCTCAACTTTTTCCGATTTACCCTATCATTTAAAAATATCTTCGTGTAACCTAACTTCAAAAAGTTATTTTAAAATTATTTTTCGTTAACACAACCCCTAATGGGGTCTGACTTGGCGCTAATATCAAATAATTTTCCTCAAATCGCACTCGGGCTAACATCAATCAACAAACTCTAACTCACAACTGTCCCTTCCCACCCAGCCACGACCCTAATCCTCTCCCTGACCCCAGCCTCCATCCTTGCCCCGGGCCTCGATCCCAACCCCAACTATTAACTGTGCAATGCAACCTATTTCATGTTGTGTAGGAGTTTTACAACCTCTCTTGTTATGGTAAATAGAGTTTACATCTCCAATCCTTTTCTGAAAGTTTGGTTACATTCTATTGCTCTTATTCTACTCATCTCTTCATGTTCTTCTTTGGTCGGGGTCAGGGTCTGGGAGGGGCTTACGGTCGAGGATAGGGTGGCAAGGGATGGGGTGGTTAGAGTTTATTGATTGATTTTAGTCCGTGTGTGATTTGAGGAAACCTAATTGGCCTTTGAATTAGAACAGCGTTAAGCAGCATCTAAGGTACACATTAGAGCCAAATCGGACGTCGTTAAAGGTTCGGTCTAATGAATGATAATTTTGAGATAACGTAATAATATGTAATAATGGTATGTTACACGAAGATATTTTCCAATTGTTAGGATAAATCAAAAAATAAGTGAGAAAGTTTATGATATATTTGACGGTGTTAGTTGCCATGTCGGCGCCACATAGGCCTCTATTAGGGGGGATAACTAACATATAATATAATTGAGATAATGTCCAAACGTTGAGATGTAAGGTGATATTTTCTAAATGTTATACTAAACTGAAAAAAAATGCTAAAGTTTTACTATATATTTGATAATTTGACCTTTACAAAATTCTAAAAACGAGTAAATAATATCTGTAAAATTTTCTAAAATATATCTTTTATTTTTTTCTTTTCATGAAGATAATATAGAGAATAAATTTCATGAGTTTTTATAACTTATTAAAAAATTGAAAACTTAAAATTCAGAAAATTTTCATGAACTAGATAAGCTTTTAATTTCTTCATTTTAATGTTCTCATACTTCAAATAAAATATCATAAATTTCATATAAAATATCAATATTAATATTTTATATAAAAACTCGTCTATAGATTTTCACAATATTTATGCATAAAAAATGCAAATTCTTGATTGCTTTTATATTAATTAAAATTTCAAAATAAATCATTGTTTAATCAATTTTCTTCGTAAATTAATTAAATAAAATGAAAAATATTTTCTCTTTCGTAATAGTTGTCTATGATAGCTAAGAATTATTGGCACATGGGTAATTTTGATGTGACACGTTGAAAGAGACAATGCTAATATTTCTCGATACTGAATCCCAATATGAATGAGTCTAGAACCATCTTTCCCTCGGCTTAATGCTTCATATATGTCTCTCTTCAATGTGTCCACATAACACACCTTACATCATATTTACATTCCATACACCACATATCAAGCTTAATACATACATCCTTGCCCACTCACTTCCACATCCTCCTCCAAAATGTGCCGCGGATTAGCTACACAATTCCTCAATATCAACACGTGGAAAGGACTATGTACATGAGACATCCTCGGTGGTAGCACTAAATGATACATTGCCTTCTCGACACGCTCACTGGTGGATAGTGTGTTTACTTGTGCAAGTACATCTCGGTTCGGCTTACTAATCATTTCTGCTGGGCGGGAACTGTTGGCGCCGATGACGAAATGCAGAAAAAAAACGAAAGAAGAAACGATGTTCGACGCACAGATTTACCTGGTTCGGCCAAACCGGCCTACGTCCACAGAGAGGTCCACCTTAACCATCCACTATATCCAACAAGTTACACGATTATAAGCCCCGAGAAATCCCACCCCGAGTCTTCGTAGAAAATCCTCTACCCGACTCTCTGGATCTTCTCACCGCTCACCGTGTATCACTCGTCCCAGTACAACGACTCGCCAGAAACCTCGGATCACGATAACCCATCGCGATCCCTTACCCTAGTTAACTTTTTTAAAATTTAAAATTATTTTTTAAATATGTTTATAATATTCGACATAATTTTAATATTTTTTTTTTGTGACAGTATTGGATTCCATTTTTGTTTCTCAAGGAATATATAATGATATCATGACAAATGCTTTAAAAAAAAAGATTAAATGTTATTAGCATTTTTTTTTTGGGGCACTTTATCAAAAATATCCCAAAGTTACAAAATTTTTCCAATCTATCCTAAGGTTTAGCAAATATCTCTCGGTATCCTAAACTTTGACCCATTTTCAAAAATATCCATCAAAGTTCCAAATTAAGATTTTCTGAATGGCTGGAGAAGGAAAATCATCGGGAAATCCTTCTGGGACTCCATCTCGACTGGAGTTCGTTCCAGAGGCTAGATTGTCTCCTTTTGGAGTTAGCAAGAGTATAAATGATATTTTAACTCAGCTAACAATTCACGGGAGCAATGAAAGTCTAGAAAGCCGAAACCAAATGGCAAAGGAAGTAGGCTCCATTGTAAACACAATGTTAGACGCTCTGGAAAGTGAAAGAGGTTTAAAAAGGCCTGAAGCCGAGGCGACCTCTGGACTGGAAAGTACGACGGGAAATCCAGTCGAAAGATTGAATCTGGGAGGAAGAAATTCCAAACAGAATCAAGGCAAGAGTGTGGATGAAATGTATAGGGAGTCAGTAGCTCCTTTCATTTTAGACTCACAAAGGCGAAGTGTAAACTTAAACTCCCAAAGTGGAGAGCTGGCAAAAGACTTAAGGAAAGCCTTAGGTCTGGCAGCAGATACTCCAGTTCATTTAGACACCCGAACGTTTAACGAACTGGTGACTGCGAAGAGGGAAATTTACAGGCCCGATTATCCCCATCGGACTAAACAAGAGTTTGTCCCAAGGGGTAATATTTTAAAGCCAATAATAACCCCTGGTGCTTTTCTGGATATAGATTGTGAAAAGCACGTATCTGAAAAGATAGATGAGTGGTTATCACTTATTGGGATGACAGCGTCTGCAGGAGGAGTACCTCCTGGAGCAGTCTACGAATTATGTGTGGCAGCCCTTATGGGTACAACGCAGAAATATTGGAAAACCTTAGTGGCGCAACCAGACATTAAGGAAAAAATAGATCAAGCGCTGACGGTTGATGGAGTATTAGCAATAATAGCTGATGCCCTAAAACGAGAGTTCTGTGGTTTTTCTCTATCCACTGAAACTGTGGAAAAAGAGCATTCATTAACCGCTCTAGATAAACTACAGATCTGTGATATGTGCTGGTTTGATAGCTACGTTTGTGAATTCCAGAAGTATTATTACAATCTGGATGTAGTATCACAACAGTTCATATTAGGAACCTTTTTTGCAAAACTTTCAGAACCTTGGCCGGAAGTTGCGCAAAAGGCCTATGAGTTACTTCTGAGTGAGGAAAAAATTGTCTCTGGACTCGGAGGTAAAATTCAGGCGGTTAAGTACGTGATGAGGAAGGCGTGTACTGAGCTCCAGGTGAAAGAGGCAGCTAAGAAGCTACCTTACCTAAACAAGAGCTGTTGTTCTCAGATAGAGTATGTGCCGGGAAGGTATGGATGCGATACTCGCAGCACACCCGGTGACTCTTTGAAGAGAAGGAACTTTCCTCGTAAGACGAGGAAGTTTGTTGGGTACAACAAAAGAAAAGTTTGGCCCAAGAGAGATCTCCAGCGTAAGCAAAAAGGAGGTCCTGATTACAAACCAAGGAGGTTTGTAAGGAGAAGGGATAACCTAAAGGAAAAAGATAGGATCGATGCCTTCAAGCGCAAGCATGGCAGAGAACCTAAATGTCCTAAAGGGAAACCTTTGAGAAGTTGTAATTGTTGCTGGTTTTGTGGTTCGAAAGACCATAAGGCGGATAGTTGTCCAAAGAAGAACCAAAGGAGAGAAAGACTCCGAATGGTCTTCCTAGAGGACAGGAGTCATGAGGAACAAGTTCTTGCTTACGAACCTATCGATGAGCAAGACATTTCCGACTTAGACTCGGAAGTATAATCCATCTATGAGATAGTATCAACCTACGATATAGACGCAGATGATGATTCTGATCTCTGGACTGAACATCTGTTCATGATGCGAGCAGAGAGAGAAGGAGATGGGGATGAGTTGGTTCCCTTGGAAACAACGAATCGGATACTGGAGGAAACCCACCAGTATGAAGATCCATCCCAGTCAATTCTGGAATGGAGGTTGCCAAATGTCAATGCTAGAGAAGTTTATGAAGTATCGAGATTTAGGTTTCGATCGACCATAGATATCTCGCAGACAGAAGCGACGGCACAAGTCATGAGCACTGAGCTTGAGACTTTGGATATCCCACTCTTGAATGTACAACGCATAAGAGATACCATGCGTAATGCAAGAGGTGTATATAACTATATACACATCGGGTTGATCCAGATAGGATTAGTTCCGCTGTTTCATTTACCAACGGATAGTCCTGTGGTAGCAGCTGTAATTGATAAACATTGGCGAGAGTTTAAAGATCAGCTGATATCATGTATACAAGCCAACCTTGCACATGATCCTGTATGGTTCCAGGTCCATCCGAATTTTATGATGGCCCTAAACGATCGCTGTATGGGGAATTCATTGATCCTGAGAATCAAGACGATGAACATGGATAGGATGAATCCCCAGGCCAAGTTTTTGGCGTATCATACTGGTAAATACCACTAGTCCTGGCGTGAGGAACATTTCGAGGCTTACCGAGTTGTTCGAGGAAGGTCATAACAACTACCAACAGTTTCATAGGCGTGAGGTAAACCCGTTGGAGTTAACCTGGCCAAGAAGTTGGGTTATGACTGAACCGGGTAGTAGCTCAGGCCCATTAGTGCGGCTAACATCCGACAAAGTGGTAATGAAATTACTCTCATGTTAGGAGATCGTCAAGGGTTAATGAGAGAGCTGATAGGCAATTGCCTATGCTTAGCGATAGAGCTGACAGGCATTTGCCTGTGAGGATGCCAATCCTGAGAGAACAGCTCAATAGAGCGCCCTCTGAAGTCTCTTCAAGAGCTAGTGACGTAGGAGATGATGTAATAGTCTCTCGACCAGAGGTTGCAAGCGCACCTCCACTAATAGAAGAGATGTCTCGAAGGTCTATTGATTCGAGAGCCCCGTCGCAACATACGGGTAGAATCGTAGGGTATAGACAAGTATCATTACCAGTCTATGAGGACCCTGTAGATCAACCGAGAGAGGAGTCTATACGGATGTTAAAAGTAACCAATCCTGGTAGCTCTTTATCTGAGATTTTTGAAGTTTGTGAGGTTATCGAACAGATAGCCAAACAAAGGTCTATTGCGATAGACGAAATCTGGATGATGATAGAACCATCCCAAAGAGTACCTGAGAATATTGGGTTTAATGTTAGGAAGGAAGATCTTAGCACATATGTGGCTCTAACTTTCAAATTTCCTGGATACTATGAGTATTCTCTGGATACTTTGATAGACACTGGGTGTAGTACAACATGTGCTAGACTCAATGCTCTGCCAGATGAGTGGTGGGAACCACTGCAGAAACCCATCCATATGGTTAACGTCGATGGTATGGCCACAATGGTTGGCCATAAGGCAAGCAATGTGCCTGTCTTTATTGGTGGACAAAAATTCATCATTAAAGAGATTCTTGTACATCCTTTACTAGAGGCCGACATCATTATTGGTAACGCCTTTTTAAAGGGTCAAAAGGAAAACCTTCCTTTTGTGCAGAATGAAGACGATGTTTCCATCGGTGGTATAAAGATAAGTATTCTACAAGAGCCTAGACTAAGGTTAAAATTTGGCTTTTATCCAGTAAAACGGACAGAATACTGTGGCAATATCCCATGTGAAAGAGCTTTCAGAGTGCGAGCTCAACGTGGTGATCTACGGTTGGATGAGAACGAGTTATGGGTACAAACCCTGTTTTTCTCCAACGAATACCAGTAGCTCTAGCTGGTATGACGACCTGTTTAATAATACAAAACAAGAAGTGTGCATGGCTGTAAAGTTAACAGGGACAAAATGGGATAAGTTCAATGTAAAACTGGCCGACAACTTTAGTGAAGACCCATTACAATTGTGGACTCGAAATGGCCTTAAGGCTAAACTTGAGTTAAAAGATCCTGAAACCATTATTAGAACCAGAATTATCACATACACGGCTGAAATGATTGAGGAACTTGATAAACAAATTCCTGAGTTGCTTGGAAAAAGCTTGATTAGGGACAACTACAATCCACATTCTAGTCCTGCCTTTATGGTAATTAACCATGCCGTGCAGGTGCGAGGTAAAGCACGAATGGTTATAAACTATCGTTAGCTTAACAAAGCCACAAAAGACGATGGCTATAAGATTCCAACTGCGGGTGATCTTATTGATAGGATTAGTTTGAGCCAACCAAAGTTCTTCTCTAAGTTTGACTTGAAAAGTGGATACTGGCAAGTCAAGATGGAAGATGAATCGGTTCCTCTAACTGCCTTCAATGCTCCGCGAGGAATGTTTGAATGGTTGGTAATGCCATTTGGTCTGAAGAATGCTCCAGGCGTATTTCAGCGCAAAATGGATAATGCCTTTAAGCAGGTCCGAAAATTTTGTGCGGTCTATATAGACGATGTGTTAATCTACAGCCAGACTGAAGATGAACACATGAGACACCTTGATCAGGTGGCTGATATCTTCCGACGGAAAGGTATGATTCTATCAGAGAAAAAGATATAATGGTTTAGGGAATCAATTAATTTTCTAGGCATGGAGATTGAGCAGGGAAAAATTAAACTGCAAAATCATATTGCTGAGAAAATAGTTAATTTCCCTGACAGACTTGAGGATAGAAAGCAAGTCCAAAGATTTTGTGGATGCGCTAACTATGCAAGAAAGTTTGTGAAAGATCTTTCCCGAGATCTTAGTAGGATTTCTAAGAAAACCTCTTCTACAAATCCTTGGAAATGGGAAGATGAAGATACTCGGTCCATTAGAAGGATTAAAGCAAAGGTAAAAAATTTGCCACAACTAGCTTTACCTTATGATAAAGACGAGTTAGTCTTGGAAGTTGATGCCTCTGAAGAATTTTGGGGAGCATTCCTCAAAATTAGAGCACGAAAACCAGAACCGGTATGCAAATACTGGTCGGGAAGCTTCAAGGGGTATGAGTTACGTTACCCGATACACGAAAAAGGAAGTATTAGCCTTGAAAAACGGAATAAAGGCTTTTTACATCTTTTTGGCACCTAAGAAATTCTTAATGCGCTCTGACTCGACCTATGTAAAAAGGTTTATGAGTCTGAACCTTAAGGAAGCTAGTCAAACTAGACTCTTAAGGTTGCAGGAACTGTTGAGCTATTATAAATACGAGGTCGAATACATTAAGTCCGACCACAACATAATAGCTGACTCTCTCTCTAGAGAACTTGCGAAATCCTCTCTTACTAAAAACTCTGCAGATGGATCCTGCTGCAAAAAGAAAGATATGCTGGGGATGCAGGAAGGAAGGACACTCCCGAAAGGTATGTCCTAACAAGGGAGATAGTGAGCATAGTGATGCTGGTTCCATTTCAGGAACGAAGGCAGCAGTTCTCTGCTGGAAGTGTAAGCAACTGGGACACCGTTCTTACGAATGTCCCAAGAAGCTGAAAATTACGGATTCCCAGAAGGGGAAGGCTGAACTTAAGGAGAAAGCAAGAGCTGGCTCCAAAAGTAAAGCGAAACCAGATCTCCAGAAGGAGATAACCAATCCCAAGGAGGCTGAGGCCAGATCTGAGGGAAAGGTGAAAGAAAAATCCCAGATAGGGATGGCTAGTTCCAAAGGAAAGGAAATAGCCAATCCTAAGGAAAAAGCGGAGTTTCCCCAGAAAGGGAAGGTGGATCTGAAGGAGAAGGGTAATACCAACTCTAAAGGAAACACAAAGAAAGATCTTCAAGTGAAGATGGCCGATCCTAAGGAGGGAAGCTCCAAAGGAAAGGAAAAAATGGCAGATCTGAAAGATAAGGCAAGAGCCGAGTCAGAGGAGAAAACCAGGAAGAAGAGGAAAGCCAAGAGGCTTGGGTCTTCTGGTCCCAATAGGGACGATTCTGCAAAAGAAGGTCCTAAGAAGGACGGTAAGGTTGAAGAACCTTGGTAGTCTCCTTTGACCATGGAGCAGTTTAACTACTGCCGAAACCATTTAGCCAAAGAGCAGAAAATTTCCATTAATCAAGCTGTGAAATCCTACAAAGCTTTGTTACAGAGCAAGGAGGAGCATAAAGATAAGATGGAAACACAGTATGCTGAGGAAGAGGCTAAGTTCAAGGCCTTAATTGGTGAGCCAATTCAAGCGGTAGACCCTGAACCCAGGGCGGAACCAGAGGAAGCGGCTGCAATGGAGTGTGAGCAATACTTCGACTTCGGGAGTGCTTACGCGGCATTGGAAGGCAATCTTGAATAGAAAGAAAGCCTTGAGGAAGCAATTCCTGTAAGAGACTCAGTTGAGGGGAAAGGTGAAAATGTTCACGGTGACAGGATGGCAAAGGCCATGTTGGGAACTCCCAAGGGGATCTGGAAGGATCCTGGTTTTTTGATGAAGACTCGTTTGAAGATGAGTCCCTAAGTTGGGATGCATCGGTTGTCTGTGGAGGACTCATGAGTGGCATCAAACATGATGACAAGTGCCAAATTGAGTTTTTCGCAAAAAAGACAGTTGAGTACATCAAAGACCTGGAGTATAAGCTATCGATTATGGCTTCAGGTGAGGAGGAGCTGTCCAGAGTTGAAAAAGAGAGGCATCAGATATTCTCCACAACGATGTCTATGATACCTGGGGAAGTCAAAGATTATGAAGTCCCAAGGGTAGTAGTGGACATGAGTGAATCCTCGCTTGAGGAAAACACTGTACTTCAACCGTATCTACACTGGATATCGGGGAAGTGGCCATCTCTGAGAATTCATTCAGATATGGTGGGAGTAGCAGCACCTTACGTATATGCTGGGTTTGTGGATATCCTGGAGATCGATAGATCTGAGCCAGAATGTATGGAACTACTGCCTATGTTGGTGAGGTATGTACTCGGATGCCTAGGCTACGGACCAAAGTATGCCACGGCATTGATTACTAGCACAATAAGGGAGGAAGAAGACCATCCGCAGTATGGGAAGGTGATACTTCAAAATCTGCAAGTATGGGACATCCACCCTTGTGAAAGTAGACGTCTGGTGGAACCTCAACGACAGAACCATGACCAAAGAGGTTTATGGCGAAAATACTACAAGGACAAAACAGTCCGGAAAGCCATGAAGGTTGAGTTCCTAAAAGACGTGTTGGAGCATGTGTTAGCCCGCAAGGACGATTACTACGTGCTTTGTGATGGTATTATAACCGTCACGGTTCTTCGGTTAAATCTAAGCCTTATAGATGAACAAGCAGGAGACCGAGGATGGCAGAGGATGCCTGACCTTCTGGATTGTTTCTAGAGGCGAGAGAACTCTGAGTTACACCTCCGAACCGACACCTTCGAGGTTTGGAGCAAGATCGCTGATTTTACAGACAAGACCCTAAATCAGCAGATCGAGTATGATGAGAGAGCCCAACAAATCCTGAAAGCGGTCCAAGACCCACCGGGACTCTCAGAGAAAGAAGGAGTTGGCAAAACGTCGAGCGCCAACAACAATGAAGGAACCTCCCAGGACAGCGCACCAATGCAGACGGGAGAGGACAACTGTAAAAAGTTAGACTAGGACATGTTTGTCAGTTATTAGGACCCTACTAACTTTTTGTAACAGTTTAGATTCCTTTTACTTTTGAGCTGGCAAACAGTGCATAGGCACCAGCTCCTTTGTGTATATATTCACAAGCCCTCTACCTCATTTGGGGGAGGCGAATCAAATAGAGAAATTCTCTCTCAAAACTTTGAGTAAGAAATCTCTGAATCGCTCTCCGAATACCTTAAGGAACCAAGAGTAAGGTGGTTAGAATTAATCAACATTGGTTAAGACTAACGGAAGGTCAGATCGAAAGATCAAGAACCTTGCAGGGAGTATAGCCTTGGGCTGAAACCTTGGATGAGGAGTGTCTATATAAGACCCTCAGTGGAAGGGCATTGGAACGACACTGAAGAGCCTCTCCGGTTTGCGAATTAGTTCGCTGAATTCTCTAGTTTGAGAATTGTGTTACTCTTGGATCTCCGTTGCTGCGGAAGCTTGGTGAACCCTCTGAGCAACCCACTGAGTTAAGGTATGATAAACTTTCCGCTGTGTAGTTTATGATAATCTTCATAATCTAATAAGATCGTGGAGGTTGGTGTAAAGCACGACAGTTGCGAAAGCACGAGTCTTATGACTGATTGTCCAAACCCCGAGCTCCTGCATTTGGATCACGGTATGGGCAAGGATTCTGCTACTGGACTTTTAAACACTGTAGTAGATCGATTGACAAGTATTTCAGCGCAAATACAGCAGCTGACTGAACTTGTAGATAGCTATTCTAAAAAACTAGAAGAGCTGACTCTCTTGCAGAGTGAATTTGAGGAATACTTCCTTGAAGGCAAATCTAATTTGGGGTTTGTGGCTAGCTCGCGATACTCAAACGAGTATTCGAGGTTGGCAGAACGCCGACGACAGAGACAATTAAGAAAATCATCTTAAGTTCGGTCTTGTTTATCGTTATTGGTATCAGAGCCGCTTAAGAAGAATTAATTTTCTTATTGTCTGAGGAAAACTTAGGAACTGAGATAAAGCGGATAAACTTGAAACAAATCAAAAGTAAAGGCTACCTGGAGATACAATTTAAACTCCAGGATAGATCAGAAAAAACGAGTAAAGTTGAAGATATATTTGATAATTAAGCCTATTTTTTGTCACAACAAAGTTAATTTGTATTTTCATGAAACATTTAACATCAAAACAATCATAAATCCATTACTGAGATGAACACAATCATGCGCAAATACAAATAGTGTAAATATATTATTCATCTAATGTCGTGCCGAGCACTACTTGTCCACAAGCTGCCGTATCGAACCCGCTCAATTCTTTGTTTTTTTTCTTTTAAAAGTCCCAAGTCAAGTCAGTCAACTCCATCAATTTCGGAGGTTGACTTACCGACGACTACAACCAATTTTCCTACTCTAAACTTTGAACTTTGGTCCTAACCGAAGACGTTTTGGATACAAAATCTACTGTACACAGTCATACTTGTGGGTCGTAATTAGGTGTCCTACTTAGATCGATTCACTCCGACATTGGGCGGGCAACCAATCCCTAATGGGGTCTGACTTGGCACTTATGTGTACCTTAGTTGCCATTTAACGCTGTTTAAATCCAATCTCAATTAATTTTCCTCAAAATCGCACCTAAACTAAAATCAATCAACAAACTCTAACTCGCAACCGTCCCTTCCCACCCAGCCATGACCATAAGCCTCTCCGTGACCCCAGCCTTCATCCTCGCCCGAAACCTCGACCCCAACCCCCCACTACTAAGCGTTCAATGCAACCCGATTCATGTTGTGTAGGAGTCTTACAACCCCTCTTATTGTGGTAAATAGAGTTTGCATCTCCAATCCGTTTTTGAAAGTTTGATTACATTTTTTTGCTCTTATTCTACTCATCTCTTCATATTCTTCTTTGGTTGGGGTCAGGGTCTGGGAGAGTTTTAGGGTGGGAAGGGATGGGGTGGTTGGAGTTTATTGATTGATTTTAGTATGTGTGTGATTTGAGGAAATCTAATTCATCTTTGGATCAGAACCGCATTAAGCAGCATCTAAATTCTAAAGTACACTTTTGCCAAATCGGAAGTCGTTAAGGGTTGGGTCTGACGAATGATAATTTTGCAATGACGTAATAATATGTAATAATGCTAGGTTAAACGAAGATATTCTTCAATTGTTAGTATAAATAAAAAAAAATAAGTGAAAAAGTTTATGATATATTTGATGGTGTTAGTAGCCATGTCAGCAATACGAAGGCCTCTCTTAGGGGGGACCACTAACAGATGATATAATTGAGATAATGTCATAACGTTAAGATGTAAAAAGATATTTTTTAAATGTTACGCTAAACTGAAAAAAATGCCAAAGTTTTAATATATATTTAATAATTTGGGGACTCATACTTACTCCACTTTACATGCAACTCGCTGGACTTGTTTTACCGTAAGTTGGGAGTTTTGAAACAGCGTCGCCCGCAAGTGAGCTTCATGCTCCTCTACACTCGCCGAATACACCAAGATACCATCGATGAATACAACCAGTACAAACTGATCTAAGTATAGTCGAGACACTCGATTCATCAACTCCATGAAAATAGCCAGGACATTGTTAGCCAAAAGGACATAACCAAAATCTCGTAATGTACACGGCTAGTCAGAAACGCAATTTTCTTCACATTCTTATCCCTCACCCGACAATAACCAGGCTATAAGGCGATCTTAGAATACACCGCCGGATGCAAACAAGCAATTATGATGCAAATTTTAACTATCCCTATTGAATTATCCGAAGACGTTTTAAATTGTGAACTATTGAGGAAAAATATATTTATAAAAAAACAAATCTTCAAAGATATAATAAGATTAAGTAATATAGGATAGGTAACTCGAATTAGTTCCATGATCTTTGAAGCGACAGTTCTGAGCCTGTTTACTAATTAAAGTTAAAACTTAAAAAAATAAGGAAGATTAAAAACTTAATGAAAGATATTATTAATAAGATAAACATAAAAGTCTCTTCTCAAAAATTGAAAGTAATATTGAAACCTATCATATGTTTTTTTTTATTTTAGGATTTTAATGGCTAGATTAAGGAAGTTGGAAGCCGAAGTTAAACGGTAGTTTTTAGGACATATTTTAGGACATATATGAAACTATATTAAGGCCTTGGTTTATATTCGTTAGATGAAATTTAAAATTGACTAAATTTAATATAAAAGTAAAATTTAGTAACAAAAATCGTATAACAAACTAAATTTTTGAAAAAACAAAATGTTTTGTAATAATTTTAGATATTATAATATATTTTACCTATTTAATAAGTCAAAGTAAACAAAGTCACCCGTTTCCATTTTATTCAGAAAAAAAAAAATAAAGAGTTTGTCCATTCCCGTAGACTCCCAGGTCATCCCCCAGAACGCGGCAAAGTCTTGAAAATCGGACAAATTTTGGGTGAAACATAACTCGTACTCGTCATTTCTTATGGATTCGCTAATCTTCTGCTCTGTCATCACGTCCATTTTTCTGTTTTTGCTTTCAGGTTCTACGGTGCTAGGAGTGATCAGGAGCAACGAAACCGACCGTGCCACGTTGCTCGAGTTCAGGAGGCGTGTATTCGGGGACCCTGATGGGATCTTTAGCTCATGGAATGAAACTGCTGACTTCTGTCACTGGCTAGGCATCACTTGCGGCCGTCGTCACTTGCGTGTGACCAAATTAGAGCTTCCACGCTCGGGACTCGTGGGGACATTGCCACCGTCCATTGGGAATCTCAGCTTCCTTAGGATACTAGACATCAACAACAACGGCTTTACGGGCGAGATCCCACCTGAAATAGGCAACCTGCGTCGGTTGTCAGGGTTGCGCCTGGATAATAACTCGTTTTCCGGTAAGCTCCCAGGGAACATCTCGGGTTGCACAAACCTAAGAGATATAGCGCTGGGAAACAGCATGCTTGTTGGAGAGATACCTCGTGGACTAGCCGCTTTGTCGGAGCTTCGCTACATCCAATTCAGCAACAACAATCTGACAGGGAAGTTCCCTGATTTCTTCAGCAACTTCTCGTCTCTGGAATTCCTTAGCTTCATGAGCAACTATTTCTGGGGAACCATCCCATCCTCTCTTGGACAACTGAATAAACTGCGTTGGCTTGTCCTGGGAGAAAACTTCTTTTCTGGT
Organism: Melastoma dodecandrum; assembly: GCA_029817715.1. Taxonomy (NCBI): domain Eukaryota; kingdom Viridiplantae; phylum Streptophyta; class Magnoliopsida; order Myrtales; family Melastomataceae; genus Melastoma; species Melastoma dodecandrum. The sequence continues at coordinate 128,515 of JARUPY010000242.1, forward strand.
ACAATGCCCTCTTCGATTTTTAACATAACCTCTCTTGAACACATAGGTTTTTTTATCAACCAACTCGAGGGCGGTCTCCCTCCGGATCTCTGGATCACTCTTCCTAATCTCCTATACCTCAGTTTAACTTATAATCATTTGACTGGACTTATTCCTCCTTCCATAGCCAATACAACTAAATTTCTGAGCCTGGAGATAGCTGCAAACAATTTCAGTGGCCCAGTGCCCCTTCTCAACAACCTAAATCGGCTGCAGGTGTTGAGTATTTCTGTTAATCAATTGGGCAGCGGCACATCCGGCGACTTGACGTTCATAGACTCGCTCAACTCCAGCGATTTGTGGGTTATGGCATTCAACGACAACAATTTCGGGGGAACGCTACCTCAGTCTATAGGGAACTCATCATCAAATTTGAATATCCTGTTTATAGAGTCAAATCGACTGACTGGAACCATCCCTAGGAGCATCGGAAATCTCCGCAACCTAGAAAGTCTATCAGTGGGCGGGAACCGATTTACCGGTAACCTCCCTATTGAAATCGGTAGGCTCCACCAGTTGAAGAGTCTTCAAGTGGCGTACAGCGGATTCTCGGGGGAAATCCCATCTTCTCTTGGTAATTTGACAATGCTGACGGCATTGTCATTGGCTGGAAATGTATTAGGAGGGAGAATTCCGACAAGCCTAGGGAAATGCCAAGACTTGATCAGGTTGGATCTGTCTCAGAACAATCTCAGCGGCGCCATCCCCTCGCAAGTCCTCAGCATATCTTCCTTGTCGGATTTCCTGGATTTGTCGCAGAATAAACTTTCTGGAGTCCTGCCACATGCAATTGGCGACCTCAACAACTTGGGGAGATTGTATTTGCAGGAGAACAGATTGTCAGGACAAGTACCGGAAAGTCTCGGTCGTTGCACTAGCTTGGAGAAATTGCACATGGGGAATAATCTATTTGAAGGCAACATCTCGACATTTCTGAGGCCTCTGCAAGCGACCCAATACATAGACCTGTCACAGAATAACTTCTCCGGCGAGATTCCGAAATTTCTAGTAAATTTTCGGCTTACATATCTTAACTTGTCTTTCAACCATTTCCAGGGAGAAGTTCCGAATCAAGGAGTATTCCTGAATGCCAGCAGGGTCTCGGTCATTGGAAATGACAAACTCTGTGGTGGGATTTCTGCACTAGACTTACCGTGCTGTCCTACACCTCAAATGAAGGGCAGAAGAAAAATATTGTTGAAGGTGATCATTGCGACCTCCATCGGGATTGCTTTCTTATTTGTTGTGTTTCTATTGCTGGCGATATGTATGTGTAAGAAGAGAAAAAGGAGAAGAGACGTAACGCCACAGTCCAGGTTGGTGACAGGAGGTCCTTTTCCGCAAGTTTCATATGAAGACATACTAAGGGCAACCGAAGGGCTCAACAAAAACAACCTAATCGGTGCTGGAAGCTTCGGATCTGTGTACAAAGGGATCCTCGGAGAACTTGATCATATAGTAGCCATTAAGGTTTTCAATCTAACAAACCGAGCAGCGTCAAGAGGCTTTTTGGCAGAGTGTGAGGCATTAAGGAACATCAGACACCGGAATCTCATTAAGATTTTCACTGCTTGCTCGACCATTGACTTCCAAGGTAACGAAATTAAGGCTCTTGTGTATGAGTACATGGAAAACGGAAGCTTGGATGATTGGATTCATCCTAAAGTTGTAGCAATGGGATTGCACCGGAAGTTAATTTTCGTCCAAAGGCTGAGTATTGCCATCGATATCGCTTGTGCGATGGAATATCTCCACCATGAGTGTGAGACGTCAATTATTCACTGTGATCTGAAGCCGAGCAACATTTTATTGGATGCCGAGATGACGGCGCATGTTGGTGATTTTGGCCTCACGAGGATTTTATCCACCTCCGAAGTCATTTCACAAGTAAGCTCCTTGGGGGTGAGAGGAACCATCGGCTACAGCCCTCCAGGTGCGTTGATTATGTGTAAATGAACTTATAGATTTAGTTTGCACGTGCTAGTATAAGAATGTGATAATGGCCATCGAATATGAATCCCACAGAGTACGGCATAGGATGCCAAGTGTCGAGGGAAGGCGACGTCTACAGTTACGGAATCCTACTATTGGAGATGTTCACGGCAAAGAGACCGACCGATGACATGTTCGAAGATGCTTGGAACATTCGAAGCCACTGCGAAGCTGCATTGCCGGAAAGAGCGACAGTAATTTCGGACCCTTCTATGTTTACAGATGAGTTGGGCAGGGGATCGAGCATCCGTGCTCCGAGGAGGGTGAAAGAATGCCTGGCGAAGGTGTTTGAAGTTGGGATCGGTTGTTGCAGAGAGTCACCGGGAGAAAGGATGGATATCCGCGAGGCCACAGTGAAACTCCGCTCCATCAAGGATTTGGTTTGCTGAAGCTTTGAATCTGAATAAATAGGAAAATATTCTGGAAGTAGATTGTTGTGTTTCGGTCATCCTCCAGAACAGAAAGACTAATCGCCTCCAATACTACCGATTAAAGTTTAGTTAGCGGAGCAGAGCAGAGGAAAGACACCATAAAATTAAGGTATTACGTGTAGATCGTGTGTAAGTGTGATCTTAATTGCCTTCAGTGTTGTGATCTTTTTCGAGTTCATTAACAAAACCAATTACTGCCTTCACTATTTAGGTATGATAAATAACACTTTTTTCATAATTGAAAATAACCGTAAGCAAGTACTGGGTATATCATGAGCTTATTTAGAGCACGGTGATAATAAGTTCCAAGTAAAACTTGGAACCAGTAGGTTTTCGAATAGACCTAGTTTTAGGTTCTAAATTTTTAAAAACCATTTCAGATTTTCATTTCATGACCACCCTGTAAAATTAGAATGTGAGATAATATATTTTAATATATAATTTATATAATATTTATTTATATTATATACTTTTATAAATAATTTTTATTTTAAAATTACAAATCTCTCTTTTCAAATCCTCCACATGCATCCCTCCCCAATCCCTCCTTATCCTTTCCCCCTATCCCCGTTGCACCCAACTTCTCTTTGCTGAGACCTCTGTCGCCCCTTCGGCCTCATCCCTCAGTCGTTACGAGAACCAGAAGCGGCGCGACTGGAATACCTTCAGTCATCTCAGGAATTACTGTCACCCGCTCTCACTTTCCAGATGCAGCGACCCTTGCGTTTTTCGCAAGGCCTTGACCAGTTCTTTTGTGGTTTTTTTAGATTTATTGGAGTAATGGAATGGATCTGATGTGAAATCGTCCTATAAGGACAAGGAATCGGAACAATAAACCGATACCAGAAATGACCGGTGGGTTCTTGGATGGCCGCAGGATAAGTTCTAGGTTTGTTGACATGATGGTGTATTTTGGGCCTAATTAAGTGTCAGTCCGCGTATAGCTATAATGAGACCGACAGGAGACATGGGCTTGTACTAAGTCTACAGCCCATGTCTACACAAACTCGTCTCCAGAAAGATCAGGACGAAGTGTTACCTGCTGAAACAAACCACGAGATTTCTGGAGGGTAACCACGACCAGGGGAAGATTTCCCTAAGAACGTGTCTAATACTTCAAGCACTACTAGGATCCAGTATAAACGAAAGAATATCTTCCTTGGACAAGAGAAGACAATCAAACCAAACAGAAGCTTTGCATTACTCGTCACCTCTTAGATTTTAGCTAGTTTGATACTCCGGCCTGGGTGAACTCGCAAGGGTTCTTGCTTTTCACTTCCACCATCAGAGTGAGCAACCATAGCTCTGATAATCAGTTTCCGCCTTCACTCCATCGTCGTGGTGAGCAACTGTAGCATTGACACCAAAGCTTTACCTTCACTTTACCGTCCGGGTGAGCGACCGTAGCCCAAACAGCCAAATCCGGCCTTCGTTCCGTCACTAGGGTGAGCACCCGTAGCCTTAGCGTCCAAAGTTTGCCACTACCTTCGTCCACATTCCATCAACCAAGCCTCCAGCGACCAGATAACACCATCCAAGCCCGCAAGTCTACGGCGCCAGCAGCAAGTCTATGGCGTCACCACCATCCGAACCATCAACTTTTCTTTGTTTTTATGGCTATAAGCTTTCTATTTCTATTGGAAGACATCATTTAAGATCGATTGATCAATTCAATTCATCCTTTTACTTATTGACGACCACATACGAATCCTTATGAGTACTTATGCCAAATATTTCTAACGTGATCCGTTCCGACGCGACAAGGTTCTAAAAATAAGCAAACGCGAATTTTTGTATATTAATGAAATTATTTCTCAATATTTTAGCAATTAATTTAGAAAATCCCAATACTGAAATTTGATCGAGAAACATGCAGTTAAAATTAAGTAAAAACATTAGGCCAGAGGCAGCGGCAACAAAGGTAACAGAATGTCTATCCATCAAATTCTCAATCTTATCCGTTTATTAAAAGGATACAGATGACATGATACGATTACATAAAATATGTATTTAAATTTAATCAAATATTCCCTAATTAAATTGGAATTGAGTTTATGTTAAGGTTAGATTCAATTAACCTCAACGAACACGGACCAAATTCTAGTCCAAGCCAAGATGGCCGAAAATATTCTTTCTTAAGAAATATGATGATTAAACCCTAGAAAATGTTTGCTCTAGAAAATAAAAGGTAACTAATTGAGTTAAGCCCACTTGTACTTATTCTTCCAAACATTAATCGTAGCAGTTTACTCCCTTTATTATTAGGAACATTCCTAATTGAACCAACCCCTCCCTTCGAAACATCATTCAGATGAAGATTTAATTAATACACCATAAAAGTACAATATAAATTTCGTTTGAAAGATATTTTTTTTTTTGTGAAAAACCAGTGGCCAACTAAGCACATACTTTTGTCAGTTTCTCTCAATGTTGGAAAAAATAAATATTTTTTTTAAAAAGGGATGGTTTTCATTTTACCTAATTACATTTGGGATCATTACGAATAACAAAGAAAAGGCATAAATTTTAGTCGATAGAGATGACGGATAAGGTGACTACATCTTTGGCACGTAAAGAAACAAGAGATATGTGGGACAATAAAGTTGGTAAGAAGTGGCTCTAAGCGCTTTGCAGAGGGCCGACTTAGACTCAATACAAATTGTCAATTCAAAAAGAAATAAAATATGAGTTATAGATGATAGATAGGCACACTCGAATCGTATGCCCCCATCAATGTAATATCGGCTTGAACTAGGGTGGATTGAGGGAAGTGAAGTTCAAAGCTTAGTTGTAGTCAATTATTCGACAAGTTGATTTCCCAAATCTCTTTCCAAATCAACATTCATCTAGTTGTTAAAAAATTCCCCTAGATGAGCATTGAAGAACACCTTGGACTGCTATGAAAAAAGACAATATTTGATTTTAAAATAGCGCGATCTTATTTAAAAATTTCACCCAATTAAGTCGCATAATGGAAATTGTGCTCAATGAAAGAAATTGGTAGCATAATCTTCCAATGATTGATGCATTCTAATAAAATCTTCTTTTCAATTTGGTCACATAATTATAAATAATCATTGGTAACCTTTTTTTTTCTTCCATGTGGCTTTCGTTGCTAGAATTAATGATTAACAATTTAACCAATTCTTTTCATTATTTTCATTCCATTAAACTCTATGTCATGACAAAGACATGTTCGGATATTTTGTTCTTATTCTTGTTCAAAGAAATCCGCAAATCATATTATTGAACATTGAAGCAATCTAAGTTTTATTAAGAATACCAAAAAAATTATTACTCATGGCTAAAATTACCAAGAAATATTGTTGAATTGATTGAAGTCACTAAAAGTTGTTGCTATATCATTTAAAGACATTTATTATATAATGAGTATGTGTTTATTTCTAATGTAGTAAACATTGAAAAACTTTATTATTTTAATAATATTTAGGAAAATATATTAACTAATCAAATTAAATAATAACACCTTTTAAGAATTTATCTGCAATACCTTTAACTCCTCGACGTTGCTTTTACGAAGGAAGTTAAAGAATTGAAAAAGTATAACATAAAATTTTTGCGGAATTTCCTTTTTAAATTTTAATAGTACCATAAAAACGGAATAAAATATTTACTAATCTAAATTTCTTTTTACAAATTTCTAATGGTTAAAGGTTTAGTCGAAATGAAAATATTTTCGACAGAAAAAGTAGTAAAAAAGTTTGGACGTACTAGAAGATTTAGAGGCTCAGAAAAACATGATTTCCAAAAATGTTCCACCTTTACTGAAATCCCAACGATGCGTCGGACAAAGACTGCCCAACACCTTGTTATGACGACGATGATAGTCTTGACATCACCTTCGTGAGATCAAATGATGATGATTCCCAGTCCAAAGCGAATTCGTGACACCATCTCCGAGGAATCTGACACTTGTGCCGAAGGAAATGGTCGAAAGGAGTGCGATCAGAGTTCAATTGGCTATGCAAATTATCAAATATATCTTATAATAAACTCACTTTTTTTATTTATCCTATTCTTTGAAACACTTCCTACCCAGTAGTTTCGCCGTTAGATTTAATATATCCTATAGTTACTACCCAATTAACTTATATCAACTCCCTATGTCATTAGCTTCTATAATTTTCCAAGGCACGTAATGTTTTGACCAAACTTAGCGCATATTACAAAAATAACTTCACTATGAGATTTTCTTTTATATTTTTATAGTAGTTCCTCGATATATTTTTTACTTTTATACTGCAATTTGTAATTTTCTGGTAATAAATGATTTTTCGTTGTATTTAGTGATTTAGAAAAGTTTATTGAAGAAAAATATAAAATTTACATCGTAGATTTTCCTCGAAGATAAATGTTATTCAAAACAATGAACAATATGAACGGGGGAACTTTCTGAGAACGACCCCGACGACTTACCTCATTTTCTGGTCCCGTGAAACACGAATGGAAAAAGATTTGCTATATAATATTTATCCAATTCAATTGATATTATTGAGTGTGTAACTCGAGATTAAATAAGCACTGATCATTTCATGTATTCCCCAAAATCCCACGTTGTGATTGTTGTGTTAAGTTTTCTGTTGTTCCTCCGGTCTTTGTTGGTGCAGGGAGGGCTAGGCAACAACGGAACAGATCGCGCTGCCTTGCTTGAGTTCGGCTGAACGACCCCAACCAGATCTTATCCCGATGATATGATGATGATGGCTGTGACACCAACTTCGGGGGGTCTAAACCAGATTTGCGGCTTCCCAGTCCAAAGCGAATCGTGACACCATCGAAAAGGGATGACGGCCAGTGTCGATAATCTCGAGGTTTTATTCATCATTAATTTGATCTATATCAAGTAACTAATTCGAACCTTCAAGTCCACGAATGGACAGAATTTCAAGAAGTTAAGTAGAAAGAATGATACTCTTTGTTCAAAAGAAAAACAAATACTCATGAAAGAAGTGAGGACGGTGATCCTAAAGTGTTACTTTGGGAAAATGCAATGCAAAAACACTCCCAGAAGATATTTGTGTGGTTAGGATGTATACCCATATCTCAGAATATCTTGCATAAATTTAATAGGATTCCAACGGCGAAATGGATTGAAGAGTGGCGTACGGTGGATCGAACCATATATAACTCGAGCGCCATGAAGGAAGGGTGCCTTAATTCTCATCGGCATTCTCAGGCTGAAGTCTATAGTCTTCCAAAAATAAAGCAAAATAAAAGATAAAACAATAGAAAAACTATAGAAATCAGCCTGAGAATGTGGATGATATAGCATTAAGACACTCCTCCTCTATGAGACTCTGGTTAAATATGGCTCAATATCTTGCGCTTCTCTTTAAGCAACAATTTCAAGGGACATGATATACATTCCTAACCAAGGAAATATCTTCTGGCAGGTCACCTTCTTTGATTCTTCCGCACCTTGCACTTAAACATGAGTATTTTTTTTTTCTTTTGCAGATAAGAGTAGTTCTCGAACTTCCTTTTGAGCCCATTCTTAACTTGAATGTTCGAGTACTTAATATAGATTCAAGTTAATGATGACTAGGAACTTGCATTCATAAAGTATTTGATATCTCCTGAATTTTCATATACACTTTTTTTTTCCAATTTTTATTTTTTTTCCAATTTTTAAGGTAGACAATGTAACAGTGCTTTGGACTGGGAAGCGGCAAGTCTAATTTAGAGCCCTCGAAGATGGTCTCACAACCAACATTATCACCCACGAAAATAATTTTTTAGTCAACTAAGCCTTTAATAATTGGACGTGAAAACTTACTCTTAATATTTGATATGGGATTCCATATGTAAATAATAATTTATAAAATATATGATTATTTGCGTAATTTTTTGGTTAAAAATGTTTTGTTTTTAATGAAATAATTTTATTAGTTAATGAGTTCGATAATGAATTTAGATATCATAATTGTGTTAATTTTTTTAAAAAGTCTGAGTAAGACTTTGGAGAATATTTAGCTGGGTCAAAATATGAACATATGACGTTAAAATATTAGTAGCTAAAAAGGAAAAATTTATGTTCAAATTCAAATCTCCAAAAACATAATAAACAAATAATTTGTTAAAAAATATTGCTTGTTCTAAATAAGTAAATGCGTAATACACAAATCGAATATTGTTTAAGCTAATAATTTCCTCCTCCCAAGTCACCCAAACAAAATTTAAGGAACAAATAAAATAATTAAATAAAAGAAAATAGAAATAGGAACAGATCAAATTTATTAAAAAATAATAAAGTAGAACACTGAAGTTTTTCAGAATGTAGTAAATTAGGCATAAAACAAATTCAATCTTCTTAATAATTTTTTTTTGTGAATATCCTTAAATTTTTTTTTTCTTAGTACTAATTTATAATACTCTTTTTATTCTTAATACTAATTTAGAATACCTTTTGTTCATAGTTCATATTATAGTGCATCAACTTGGAATGATTTGCTACCAATCTCTAATATAAGTTTTTCAATTCGAAATTTTCATTTATAATTATTTTAAAAAATATTATACATTTTATGTTTTTACTTGAAATTTACTATTTAATTCATTTTAAAGTTTTCTGTACAGGAAGTCAAAAAATAAAAAAGTGACACAAATGATGACGGATCAAAGAAAAGATAAAGAGTACTGTGGATTATACTGAATTTCAGGTTTGAGTTGTCGAAGGACCTTTTTTTTCTCTTTAATCCACCTTTCGATATCTTGCACTCCTCGCGGGTTGCCTCTGGGGCATGGGATTCTCTCTTTGTTCGGACACGTCGCCCTTCTTGTTTTCGTCTTTCTCCTACCCTCCGTCCACGGGTTCGTAGTCGGCGTGCTCAGCCTGAATAGGAGGAGATTGAGGGGCTAGGATGGATTTTCCTTCCGAAAGCTGAGGTGATGGTCGTGAATGTGATTTTTTCCATTAGTCTGAAAGAGATCGCTTAAATGAAGAGATCCTGGTAACCATAATATTTTTGGAGAGATTTCTTCTTCAATTTTTTATTTCTTTTCAATGAACAGATTCGCCCCTCCTTTTAAAATCACAAATAAAATTTCATTTATTTTGGAAAATTTTACTTCCATAAAATCATTAATTCCTTCATACAAAAATTCCCGATATTTTGTTTACATAAATAACGAACAATAAATGTATATGACGCTTGCACCTAACCAATTCGAGTTTTAGTAAGTAACGAATCCGCGATTTATTATTCTTTGTTGAAATTTTCCTAAACAAAGTTCAATTGGCTACAATAATGATAAAGGCATATTACTAAATACAACCTATTTTCATTTTTTTTTCAATTTATTCGAATCTTAATTGAATATATCATTTTTTTTTTCATTTTAATTAAATACATTATCGGCAACTTATACGGCAGCCTACCTGGTTCAACTCCTGCTCCCCGTGGTCCCCTAGAATGTTCTCTTTTTTAATTGCTTACTTGATTTGGAGATCCCTATTCCTTTCTTAGGAAAATCTAGAACAACTATTTTTTCGGTATACGTTAAGCACGCTGGCGCATCTTATGGGATTAGACTTATATTACGAAATGACACTAATCGTCGTCTCTGTCGAAAATCTTGAGCAAACCATAGGTCCTACCAGCATCCTCTTCGCAGAAGCACCATCGGACGAACCGCCGATGTAGTGGATCGATCCCCCCATCTATTTTGGAATTGTCTTGAACTGGGGGCCGTGGCTCACACGGGAAATTGTTCAACCAGTCGTGAGAGTAGTTTTAGATGAGGGAAATCACGGACGCGACACTGGTGACATCTTCGTTCATGTTCAAACTTTTGGCTCAAGGACATGTGCTTTTAGTGGCCAAGTATTTAAGGTTTCAAAATGGTATCACAAAGATAATACTGAGTTTTATTTTTTCTTTAAAGAGATACATAACTTTTTTTTCTTGTGCACGAGCTCATGAACGCCAAGGATAACAAATAAAAAAGTCCTGCCACAAACAAGGGCCGTTGGACTTCACGTCCCAAATGCAGTTCTTACAACGGTACTCGTCCCTCCGCTCTTCGTATATGTTGTAGGTCCGAACGGGACCGCCACCCCAGGAGAAGCTGCAATAGAAAAGGGTGTTCTCGACGAAGACGTTGGGCTGGAATCGGAAGCCCCAGCGGCCCTGTGGCAGCAGTACATGGATCCCCAGATCATCGTCCTTCGATTTGCAGTGGACCGTGAGCGTCTCGAACAAACGGTTGTTAATCTCCACGTAGGTTTTCATTGGGGAGATCCGGTTCGGGTTCGGGCCACGGGTGGTTGTGGCTCGCACATTAGCGGATACAAGTAGTAAGGACGTCAGGAAACCTCGGGCGAGTCGATCCATTTTGCTTCCCATCTGACCTTTATGGCTGAGATCAGAGTTTTGTTTCATAGAAGGACACATAAATAAAACTATCATGCTTTTTATAATAAAATCAAGAAAACGGCTGGGAATATCAATCAATTCCCGAAACCTGACAGCTGCAAGGGAAAAATTTCCCACCGAATTGCTGTCATTCTTATCAAGAGAAATCTCATGGAAATATCATAAAATAAGGTTTGATCCTATTTATTGGAAAATTTTGTAACGTAAATATTTCATCCCAAAAATATAAAATATTCGAGTAAAAAATGCCAAATCAAACTTTTGGCTCTAAAATAAAATTCATGAGATGTATTAATTAATAAGATATTGCCTCATTGACTATCCGTAACTAAATCCCAATTAATTTTACGTGCAACTTAACTTTTTGGGATCAATCACCAAAATGATATCGGGTTTCATCGTTATTTAAGAACATTTATTTTGACGTTTGTAAAACATAATAATAATTATTATTATTTTTATGTATGCTGCAGTTCTTGGGGCTTACAACTTCCAGATGTAGTTATTACGCAATTAACTTATACCAAACTTAGTGCATATTACAACAATAATAACTTTATTATGAGATTTTCTTTTATATTTTTCTAATATTTCCTCTGATATATTTTTTACTTTTTTCTGCAATTTGTAATCTTCTTGTAATAAATGATTTTTCGTCATCATCATGTGTCACCAGCATAGCACTTCCGAACAGATCATTGATGAGATTAAGCAGTGAGGAGGAGGATGAACCTTCGTGTGGGTGTTCCAGGGTCAGAGCAGGTGGAACAACAGCCTTCTCAGTAGTAGGTCCAGTCTTTTCAAAAGTAGTAGGTGCTTCCTTCTGTCGATTCTCTTTTCCCTTAGATTTTGGGACCCATCCATTCTGAGTCTTCACGTATTGCATGCTTGCAATAATCCGTCTACCAAAATTACCAACCCTCCATTTTTCAAGTGCGAATGAAGGATTTGGATTGGATGGGTCCAGAAATCTAAAGGAAAAGAAAGTTGAAAGAAGGAAGCACCTGCTACTTTTAAAAAGACTGGACCTACTGTTGAGAAGGCTCTTGTTCTACCTGCCCTGAACCTGGATCACCCACAAGAAGGTTCATCATCCTCCTCGCTGCCTAATCTCATCAAGGATATGTAGCGACAACTTGCTGTTCTGGTTGAGGACTCCAAGTCGTCACGAAGAAGGTTGATGAGTTGGTTGCTACTGTTGCACGTCAAGTTCAGCTCGTCCGTGACAATCTACTATGAGTTGTTCTTGTTTAATTTTCAGGACCTTAGACTTGCTATAATTGTCATGTTATGGTTATGGATAAATAAGTGATGGGTGACCGTGTGTACCTCGTCTTGGGATTAATTATTTTATAATTATTCATTTTGGTTTTATTTTTACTTTTATTGTGGGAATACCTTCTTCTACGGACCTTAGCTCTCCTCTTCTACTTTCCATTCTTTTTTATATGACAAAAAGGGGGAGAGATTTTGGAGAATTTTGAAAAAATAGTAAGTAACAATTAAGGGGAAGATAACATAGATGTAACGTATGCTAATTCTAAAAAACGCAAGAATTCTTATAATATTTAGCGGGTTAGAGGTATATTAACCTTCTTTCAGGGTATGCAAAATTTGAGCACAACTCATTTTTGCTGGGAGTGCAGAAGCACATACTACTGTCTGGCTAAATATGCTTACACAGAAGCTTTTGCACTTTGCAAAAATAAAATCGTGTTGAAGCTTCTCTAAAGTATCAAACCCTTACTATCTCTACCTTAGGGGAAGTTATATCTCTTATAGATGAATGTTTTGTCATCATAAAAAATGGATAGATTGTTGACATGATTTTGATAATGTGTCACACAACATGTTTGACATACTATGATTTTACAGAAGTTGTAACCTTCTGTAACCTATATATGCCTCCTAATAAAGGAAAAATATAACGATAATATTTTCGACTTCTCCAATGATAATTCTAAAATCAAATGATGTGATTAGAAAATATTTTTCTATAAATAGATATTTCAATAATTAATTAATTATTATTTAATTATTGGTTATCTTAATTATTTTATTAATTCAAAAAGGGAATACTATTAGGAATAATTAATTAATAATTAATTAATAATTAATTAATTATTGAAATGTCTATTTATGGAAAAATATTTTTCAATCACGTCATTTGATTCTAAACTAATATCGAAAGTATCCTAATATTTCTCCTTTATTATGAAGCATATCTACGTTAAGGTTATAACTTTTATAAAGTCATAGAAGGTTAAATATGCTGTGTGATCCATCATCAAAACCATGTCGACAAGATCACTGTCCCCCTCCTTTGCGGCTTTCCTTGATTTTTCTCACAACGTGACCCAAAACTTGAGTATTTTATTCATCTTTTGAAGAAAGAGTACCGTTCTTTCTACTTATCTTCTTGAACTTCCATCTACGTCTTTTCTACTTATTTTGTACTTGAATCTTCGAGTAATCTGGTCAACGATAATAAAACCTTGATATATAAGTTCCTGACGTTTGCCTTCACCTTTTTTTCTTAACATATTTGACCTTCTCCTTCAACAACATAATATTCTGGTTGGATTTTCATTTATATTTTCTTTTCAATCTTTTTGAGGTTCGCAATGCAACAGGAGCATCATCACTACCAGCCACTCGTTTCGACCATTTCTTTCTGCAGAAGTGTGAAATCCCTCATAGGTGATGTCACGAATTCGCTTTGGGCTTAGAAGTGACCAATCCAGTGTACAACCATCATCGTCATCTCATCTCACGGTGGTGGTCATGACTATCATCGTTGTCGAAGGGACAAGGTGTTGCCACCAGGGGGGGGGGGTCTTGGTCGGACGCATTGTTTCAGGAATCATGTTTTTCTGACCTCTAAATCTTTTAGTAGGTCCAAAATCTTTCATTCTCTTATTCGAAAATTAAATTGGTTGCGTGATTTTTCACTTTTGCTATATATGTCGACTAAACCTTTAACAATTTGAAAATTTTTTACGGGCATACAAACTAACCCATAATATTGGATCCGTAGTTAGCTAATTTTTTTTATTACAAATATGATATTTTAATGAAACATTTTTACTACCCATCTAAAACTAGTTAACGAGTTAAGTAATTAACTTAGATATTATCATTTCATTAATTTAAAAAGTGAGATTGTCAAAGGCCTGGTTAAGAATTAGGAGAATATTTGGTCGGATCAAAATACAAACATATGACTACGGGAGCAGGTTCCGGATGGGTAAGTTCCGGAAGTAAGAAAATGAGAAACCAAGGAACCTCTCTAGAACCATTAGTGGCAAGTTATACAAAATTAGGGCGAATTTAACATTGATTATTATGAATTATAATTTAATGATTATTAATGATAATTCAAATATTAAAATTAATTTATAATTATAATTTTAAATTTATTATTTATAAATTCATCCTAAAAATAATAAACAAGTAATATGATACGCAATATTGTTCTTTTCAGAGTAACTATGATGCAACCTAGTGCCTTGTAAACCAATCGAACATTTGTTTAAGCTAATAATTTCCTCGTCTCTATCCCACAAACATAGAGTAGAAGAAGAAAATGAAACGAATAAACAAATTAGAAAATAAAATAAAATAAAATAATTATTTAGGTATGAAATAAAATGTATCACTTTCAATTTTTTAAATAATTTAAATCAACACACTCTTAGATATGATGAGATCGATAATGAGTCATGCTAGTATTCCATTATCATTTTGGGTTATGACATGGAAACAACAAGATACATGCTTAACCAAATTTATCTTCTCTTAAGATATGTGAATGTGATGTGTATATAAAGAAAGATCTGAATTTGATTTCCTGCAAGTATTTTATTTGAGTCAAAATTTAGTTCCGCTGCGAGTAGAAAACCAATCCGATGATGATATCAAATTCCAACAAAGAATTTTCTGCTCTGCTCTGCAGTTAGTCTCTCTAACTGGAGCATGACTGGAACACAACAATCTACCATAATATTTTCCTGCTTATTCAGATTCATAGCTTCAGCAAACCAAATCTTTGATGGGGCAGAGTTTCACTGCAGCCTCGCGGATATCCATCCTTTCTCCCGGCGACTCACTGAAGTTGTTAGCGGGCATTGACAGCCTCATCAGACTAGTTGCATTCCCTATTGAAGGAGGAATTAGGCCGGTGAAATGATTATCAGCTAAATTGAGGTCCAGAAGATTAGGAAGTGTGATTCCAAGATCCTGCGGCAGACTGCCCTCCAGTCGGTTCCCTGCAAAGCCTATATGGGCCAGAGAGGTTATGTTATATATGGAGGTGGGTATGGTACCTGTAAAGGCGTTCCTTCCGAGTAGAAGCCACCGATATTTCAGCAATCGCCCCAGAGATGTTGGGATGGATCCCCTGAAACCGTTGTATGTTCCGTCATTGATCTCCAAGGACGACAAGTTGCTGAAGAAATCCGGGAACTTCCCAGTGAAATTGTTGTTGGAGATAGCGAAGACATGAAGCTCCAACAAAGGGGCTAGTCCTTGGGGTATTTCTCCAACAAGGGTGCTATTTTCCGGCCAGATCTCTCAAAGGTTCGTGCAGGCCGAGATATTCTCTGGGAGCTGGCCGGTGAAGGAGTTATTAATTATTATCGAGGAACAACACCCTCAACCGGTGCAGGTTGCCAATTTCAGGCGGGATCGCGCCGGTGAAGCTATTGTTTCCGATGTCTATTGTTCTGAGGAAGCTGAGATTACCAATGTACGGCGACAACGACCCCCTGAGAAAATCTTCATTCGATATAATTTTGTTTACATAAATAACGAACAAACCATGCCTTGGTACTAAGCTACATGTTCACAAACAAATAACAATTAGTCAACGAAAAAATAAACTTTTAGCGACGAATTCTTCTATTGTTTCAGTTATACATTGAAGTCTTAGAGCATTAATTGAACATAAATAAGCTTTAATCATATCATACAAATGTTTAATTCATAAACATTAACAAGCATTTCATTATTCAGCAGATTCGTTTCTCGTATTAGAAATGCATTACATAATATGCACAAAATAACCACACCAACAAACTCACACTGTTCTCCGCGTGTTTCAGAGTTCCCATCACGATATCATTCGTTTGTCTTTTGCCGTCGCTACTGTGGTTTTGAAGGAAGTTGGGAAGATTCGTTTCGAGGGAGTTCGAAGTTTATCAAGACCAAATAGTAGAAATTCCTAATTTACTATTTGCATGGAAAACAATGAGTTCGATTTCTTTTTTTTTTTTGGTATTTTGTGAGATCCTTTTAAACTTTTAGAAGAAGAAAAGAACTCAAAATGAACGAAAATAAGTCCTAAAAATAATTTTACCTACTAAATTAAAATTAATTTTGTTAGGAGTATTTTGGAGATGGTGATAAATATTCTAAATTAAAATTTATCATTATTAAATTATTATTAATTATCGTGATAACTATTACATTATTTTGGATTTCTTTTTTTTACAATAAAATTGTTAAAATAATTAACCTAGCTAGAATTTCTTTTAGATTCATCATTATCAACTCTGGACTTCCCGAATCAACTCATATACCAATAACAACATAAAATTTATGTTGGAGAATTTACGATAGAAGGAAATCTTTAAATGGTTGTAGGAATAAACATGACAAGATATTCAACAATTTTTGTCGTAGTTAAAAAAAAAAGAAACACGAGACAAAAGTTTAGGGTGAGCTTCCGGTAGGATACCTAACCGAATATCGAAATCCCAAATACTAAATTTCGTCCAAATACCGAACCAAATATCGAAGTTTACTAGTTATATAAAAGTTCCAAAAAATTGTAATTGGACCGCAATTATAGGCCTCGAGCCCAAAAAAATAAGTAAGAATGGGGTTTACGGGGGGAATAATTTTAGGTCGGGCCCAATCAAAGTTTGGCTTTTTTAAACCCGAAATTATTGTTTTATTATCTATTCCAATTCAAAAAACGGAAGTTTTTATAAACTTTATACGATTTCAAATACCAAATACCAATAATTAAATTGTTAAAATTTCGGTTCGGTATTTCTAGTGAATACCCCTTAGACGCGCACCGAGTATTTGATGTTGATTGTGGGTCATCTCTGCCTCTCAATTCATGCGGAACTATCATTTAATTTCAGGCAGAACTGGTCCCCATGTCGAACCCGGTCAATTATTTTGTTTTTATTTTTAAAGTTAAATATTCATTCAAGTCTGTGATGATCATATTTCTATTCACTATATTTCCCAAGTCAAGTCAGTCAACTCCATCAATTGGTACGTTTAACATTGAAATGAACATGTTCAAGTCATTTCGTGGACCACCAAACAAATGAGTTTTCGACAGTCAATTGAACGGATCTTTTGTCGTTCATGCTTACATCAGGAAAAGTTGTTCTAGGACTGAACGTTAATGGTGTTTTTGTAATTCTTGTCGATGCAATAAAAAGAGAGTTGTGTGTGCTTCCGCTCTCTCACCTCTAAATTACTCCTAAATGAAGAAAATGTAGTTACGAGTTTAAGAGCAAAAATTCAGACGATAAAATACGCGATCAGATGGTGTGTAATAACGTAAGGTAAAAGTAGCGGCCAAGAAGCTTCCCAGCCCAAACAAGAATTGTTGTTCTCAGATTGATTATGTGCCTAATATATATTACTGTGATGCTCGTGGTGGATGAAAGAGGACAATATACTTTCAAAAGAAGAAAAGATTTGTGGGATAAAATAAAATGAAAATATGGACAAAAATCATCTCTGCACTATGTATTTATTCAGGATGAAAGTGGAAGACGTTGGAAATGGTGATAAATTGGTGGAAGCACTTCTTTATTTATTTTATGGATGGCGTTGGACAATATCCCAAAATTAATTTTTATTTTGGAGCATCTGGAATGGACCCATAATTCCCATTATTGTCAAAAGTCAAGTCGAGCCAACTCCATCTTTAAATTGCAGTTTACTTTCCCTCATCTAGACTTATCCACTACCGAAATTCCAAATCCTATCATGTCGGTAGACACGGCTAACGGTACGTGCACGTAACCGTTACGTGTTTTTATTAAATTCGCCTTTTTAAAAGTAAACTTTACTAAAAATCCCTTTTTTAGTAAAAAGCACAACGGAATTAGTAAAAAATTTAGTAAAGCTTACTAATTCTTTCAATGTTCACTTTTAGTAAATTTTACAAAATTTTGTTAGTAACCAGAATGTTTAACCTTCATTTAGTTCCAATCAAAGATAGTGCGTTCCTGGCAATTTACTCTTGATTCTTAAGTATTCTGAAGACAAGCAAAGAAAACTCAACTTAGAGAGGTGAGAGAAAGTATTTTCTCCCGCATGTGGTAGAGAATTATTGATTATATACCCCAAAATTGGTGTTTATTTATTGTTTGTCAGTTCAAAAGAAGAGGAACCTAAGTTATTGAAAGCGTAAAAAAGCTTGAGGTAAAATAAGTGGTTCTAACAATCGACAAAAGAAAATGGTCTTAACTTGTACAACTTTATTCTCTCGCCTGCATTACTGTTTGTTCTATGTGATTCTTTCATTATTGGTGTTCAATGATATGGCTAACGTTTCACCATTCTCTCCTAAGAGTCCCGGCTTTATCTAAACTTATTGTTCGTGCGCGTAGACATTGAAATTTTATTGATGTCAAAATAATGTCATTCGGCCTAAACCATATATTATGGCTGAATATGATTGATTGTCTTTATATTATAAGACATCACGATGTGAAATATTTTGCACTTATATGTTAGTGTAAATATAATACACGAGCCTGATATTATAAAAAAAGTTCAAGCCCAACCCATTTATTATTGGGTTTTAAAATTATGGCTCAGCCCACATGCTAGCCCAATTAAGCCTAACCCAATTATAAAATGATCTGGGCTTAGTCCATATATCGGCCCATTCAAACTTCGGTCCAATCCAAATGTCGGCCCAATATGGCCTTTAAGCCCATGACTATTTGTCCCACATCGGAAAGAGAGGGCACCCAAGGGTCCTTCAACTCCTATATAAAGGGAGTCTCACCCCCCTCATGAAGACACAAAAAAAAATTTTTCTCTTCTCTCTTATTCTCTTAAGCCCCATTGGGTTATAAAGAGATTCTAGTTATTTTTTGAAAACCCCTCAGTGGGTGGTGCGGCGCGGCGAAGACCCTTCTGCGGGTAGTGCGGCGAAGGCCCCTCTGCGGGTAGTGCGGCGAAGGCCCCCTCTAGCGGGTTCTCCAAAGGCCCCTCTTGCGGGTATATCTCCGAAGGCCCCTCTTGCGGGTTTATCTCCGAAGGCCCCTCTTGCGGGTATATCTCCGAAGGCCCCTCTTGCGGGTATATCTCCGAAGGCCCCTCTGCGGGTATATATTCGAAGGCCTCATAGCGGGTTTATCTCCGAAGGCTCCTCTGCAGGTTTAGCTCTGAAGGTCCCATCGCAGGACAACGAGATTCTCGTGGTGATATATTATCCTTGGAGTTATATTTTTCCAGCGGCCTCGACAACTTCAAGAGTGAGGAGCTCCTTCGATAGCGAAGTTCTCGAGCATCTTTTCCTCACCCGATCGACGCAGTGCTGCCAAGATCAAGGTTCGAGATCAAGTCTGAAGATCGAGATCAAGCCTGAAGATCGAGATCAAGCCTGAAGATCGAGATCAAGCCTGAAGATCGAGATCAAGCCTGAGCATCGAGATCAAGCCTGAAGATCGAGATCAAGCCTGAAGATCAAGTTCAAGCTTCAGCAGCCTGGTGTTCTTCGCCATCTCCAGAAGACTCCAGATCAAGCTTCTACCACAGCCCTGGTGTTCTTCGCCCATCCTCAGAAGACTCTCCAGATCAAGCTTCTACAACAGCCCTGGTGTTCATCGCCCATCCTCAGAAGACACTCCAGATCAAGCTTCTACAGCCTTGGTGATCTTCGCCACTTCTGAAGACCCCCCGGATCAAGCTCTGCAGTTCCAGTATCTTCATCAACATACATTCCTGAAGCTCCAGCAGATATTTGCCAGAGCTTCAGCCCATCTATATTTCGGATATCTTACGAGTATATAATCAGAGGACTCACGTGCTTCGTCCGTGACTAGAGATTGAACCTGTTATTTCTCAATACGACAATTTGTACGTTGCTTCCGGTCTATATACGGACCGTGAGATTTTTTACGTCAACAGTGCGATTTTACTCTGCCTTCTTGGAATCAATATTCTCATGTTTTAACTAAGTCATCAATGATTCCCCTCTGAAGATTAAGTTCAGAGTTTCTCTTATCCGGAGGCTATCTAAAAAATCTAATACATTTTCCCATGATTCTCCATCAATCATATCTTCATAATCTAATAATATTCTCTTTAGAGTAATACATGTTCGATCATATATTTGAAGAATCAAACTTTGATGGCTTTCTTTACTATTTCGTCCCTATGATATTTCTGCCATAATAAACCTTAATGATCGAGGTTCTATCGTCTAGCTCCACAAGATGTTAACTTTTACTATGATGGATTTTCCATAACTAAACATTATGAATCATCGCTTTCTTCCATCATAGTGTCGGTAGTCAATGTCGTGGCATACTTAAGTACATATCCAAGGCATCCGACTAAAATATTACCAACGAAGGCAAATGGTTATATCTAGTTTGGATTAGATTGATCGAATTCAAGGATATCCACAAAGCTTGCATAATGGGTAAAACTACTCGCACCAATCATGTTTAATCCTCAGGGTTGGTCACTCCTCCTTTATTCAGTGCAGATAGAGTGAAGTACATAGTTCTTCTCGAGTGAGGATTCTCTCATGTCCTCCTTTTTAAGGCTTTTATTTATGCTACCTCACACGGTACAGTGGACATATTGGTAATGAGAATATTTGCCGAATAATTACTTATTTAGACAATTCTTCTCCATCTAAAGTGTAGTAGTATAACTTGGACTTCAAATATTTGATGTATCCCATAGATTTCTCAATCGTTTATGGTCCAGAAAACCATCACGGTAATTATACGCTTCATAACATTATATATGAGAATAAATTCAGGCTTTTTTTGTGAGGATTATCTGGTTTATAAAATTTTCCACTTCGTAGTTACAAATACATTGAGCATATGTTGTCCAAATGATATCGGAGCTTCTTGTGGCATACCTAATGCATTTTTTGTCTTTTGCCGGCGATGAGTTCACATTTGCATTTCATTTTTGTGGATTTAAACTGTAAGTAGTCAAGACATTGTATACATTTTATCTACACTTTGACCGTGACATTGTTGAAAATTTCTCATGCTCCTTGTCGTGACATGTTGAATTTTCAAAACTCGGGAGATTAATTCAAAATTTTGAAAAGTCTTTGTCCTTTCCCGTTGACTCCCAAGTCAACCCCAACTTTTTGTCGTAAGCTCAATGTAAGTCTTCAAATGGGAATGTCCCAACTACCAATGTAAGATTTCTTACGGATTCGCTAATCTTCTGCTCTGTCATCACGTTCGCTTTTCTGTTTTCGCTTTCGGGCTCTACGGTGGTAGGAGTGATCAAGAGCAACGAAACCGACCGTGCCACGTTGCTCAAGTTCCGGAGGCGTGTATTTGGGGACCCTGATGGGATCTTTAGCTCGTGGAACGACACGGTCAACTTCTGTCACTGGCCGGGCATCACTTGCGGCCGTCATTGCTCCCGTGTTACCAAATTAGAGCTTCCTCGCTCGGGACTCTGGGGGGTCATTGCCACCGTCCATTGGGAATCTCAGCTTCCTTAGGATACTAGACATCAACAACAACGGCTTTACGGGCGAGATCCCACCTGAAATAGGCAACCTGCATCGGTTGTCAGGGTTGCAGCTAGATAATAACTCGTTTTCCGGTCAGCTCCCAGGGAACATCTCGGGCTGCACAAACCTAAGAGATATAGCGCTGGGAAACAGCATGCTTGTTGGAGAGATACCTCGTGGACTAGCTGCTTTGTCGGAGCTTCGCTACATCCAATTCAGCAACAACAATCTGACAGGGAAGTTCCCTGATTTCTTCAGCAATTTCTCGTCTCTGGAATTCCTTAGCGCCAGGAGCAACAAATTCTGGGGAACCATCCCATCCTCTCTTGGGCAACTGAATAAACTGCGTTGGCTTGTCCTTGGTGATAACTTCTTTTCTGGCACAATGCCGTCCTCAATTTTTAACATATCCTCTCTTGAATCAACCAACTCGAGGGCGGTCTCCCTCCAGATCTCGGTATCACTCTTCCTAATCTTGTTCACCTCGGTTTAGGTTATAATCATTTGACCGGACTTATTCCTCCTTCCATTGCCAATGCAACTAAATTTCAGAACTTGGTGATAGCCGTAAACAATTTCAGCGGCCCGGTGCCCCTTCTCAACAGCCTAAATCGGCTGCAGGTCTTGAGTATTTCTGATAATCAATTGGGCACTTGCGCATTCGGCGACTTGACGTTCATAGACTCGCTCAACTCTAGCAATCTGTGGCTTATGGCATTTAGTTATAACAATTTTGGGGGAGTGCTACCTCAGTCTATAGGGAACTCATCATCAAATTTGATTATCCTGTCATTTGAGTGGAATCGACTGACTGGAACCATCCCTTTGAGCATCAGAAATCTCCGCAACCTAGAAACTCTATTTGTGGGCTGGAACCGATTTACTGGTAACCTCCCTTGGAATATCGGTAGACTTCGCAAGTTGAAGAGTCTTCGAGCGCATACAGTGGATTCTCGGGGGAAATCCCATCTTCCCTTGGTAATTTGACAATGTTGACGGTTCTGTCACTGGCAGGAAATGTATTAGGAGGAAGCATCCCGACGAGCCTCGGGAAATGCCAAGACTTGATCAGGTTGGATCTCTCTCAGAATGATCTGAGCGGCGCCATCCCCTCGCAAGTCCTCCGCATATCTTCCTTGTCGGATTTCCTGGATTTGTCGCATAAATTGACTGGAGTCCTGCCAGATGCAATTGGCGACCTCAACAACTTGGGGAGATTGTATTTGCAGGAGAACAGATTGTCAGGACAAGTACCGAAAAGCCTCGGTCGTTGCACTAGCTTGGAGGAATTGTACATGGGGAATAATCTATTTGAAGGCGACATCTCGACATTTCTGAGGCCTTTGCAAGCCATCAAATACATAGACCTGTCACGAAATAACTTCTCTGGCGAGATTCCGAAATTTCTGGAAAATTTTCAGCTTATATATCTTAACCTGTCTTTCAACCATTTCCAGGGAGAAGTTCCGAATCAAGGAGTCTTCCTGAACACCAGCAGGGTTTCGGTCATTTGAAATGACAATCTCTGTGGTAGGATTTCTGCACTAGACTTACCGAGCTGTCCATCGGGATTGCTTTCTTGTTGGTTGTGTTTCTATTGCTGGTGATATATATGTGCAAGAAGAGAAAAAGGAGAAGAGACGTAAAGCCGTAGTCCAGGTTGGTGACAGGAGGTCCTTTTCCGCAAGTTTCATATGAAGACATAGTAAGGGCAACTGAAGGGCTCAACCAAAACAACCTAATCGGTGCTGGAAGCTTCGGATCTGTGTACAAAGGGATCCTCGGAGAACTTGATCATATAGTAGCCATTAAGGTTTTCAATCTAACAACCATACAGCGTCAAGAGGCTTTATGGCAAAGTGTGAGGCATTAAGGAACATCAGACACCGGAATCTTATTAAGATTTTCACTGCTTGCTCGACCATTGACTTCCAAGATAACGAATTTAAGGCCCTTGTGTATGAGTACATGGAAAATGGAAGCTTGGATGATTGGATTCATCCTAAAGTTGTAGCCAGGGGATTGCACCGGAAGTTAACTTTCATCCAAAGGCTGAGTATTGCCATTGATATTGCTTGTGCGATAGAATATCTCCACCATGAATGTGAGACGTCAATTATTCACTGTGATTTGAAGCCGAGCAACATTTTATTGGATGCCGAGATGACGGCACATGTTGGTGATTTTGGCCTCACGAGGATTTTATCCACCTCCGAAGTCATTTCACAAATAAGCTCCTAGGGCGTGAGAGGAACCATCGGCTACAGCCCTCCAGGTGCGGTTATTCTGTGTAAATGTAACTTGTGGATTTTGTTCGCTTGTGCTAAATATGAATCGCACAGAGTACGGCATAGGATGCCAAGTGTCGAGGGAAGGCGACGTCTACAGTTATGGAATCCTACTATTGGAGATGTTCACAGCAAAGAGACCGACCGATGACATGTTCGAAGATGCATGGAACATTCGAAGCTACTGCGAAGCTGCACTGCCGGAAAGAGCGACAGAAATTTCAGACCCTTCTCTGTTTACCGATGAGTTGGCAAGGGGATCGAGCATCCGTGCTCCGAGGAGGGTGAAAGAATGCCTGGTGAAGGTGTTTGAAGTTGGGATCGGTTGTTGCCGAGAGTCCCCGGGAGAAAGGATGGAGATCCGTGAGGCCGCAGTGAAACTCCGCTCCATCAAAGATTTGGCTCGCAGAAGCTCTGAATCTGAATAAGCAGGAAAATATTCTGGTAGATTGTTGTGTTCCAGTCATCCTCCTGACAGAGAGACTAATTGCAGAACAGAACAGAGCATAGAGACACCATTCAAGTTGGAACATACGCTCACATTGGGTCATTTAGATGATCATTGTCGGAATTCGATATCATCATCGATGGGTTTTCTACTCACACAGCGGAACTAAATTTTAAAACTTAGTGTTGAAAATCACTCGGGAATTTGTAATTAGAATAAATCGCCTCAAATAAAATACAAATAGGAAATACCTTTCTCTTATCCGAATATGCGTGAAATGGGAGAGAAATCAAATTCAGATAATTCTTTATATACACGTCACATCCACATATCTTAAGATAAGATAAATACAATTCGTTCCCTGCAACTTGATTAAGCATGATGTATGAAGTAATGAAAGACTAGACCAAAAATTGCTTTCTATCAAAAGTTAAAACTCACGCAACTAATATTGTCTAACATTTCTTCTATAATAGTTGAGTTCCATCCTCTCATTACATTATCTTGTATCAACCTTCATCGATTTTACATATTCTTAATAAGTCGAACTCGACTTTCAACTTACTTAATTTAACAATTAAAATTCTATAATAAAAACACATTGAAATGTTTCGATATTATTACCTTTTTTTAACCTTTTTGGTCAATAATTAAAATTTATAGATTAATGCTTCTTTGGTTTTCCTATGGTAAAATCCAAGATTGGCCAAAATCAATACCGAAACAAAAGTTAGTGACAAAATCGTATAATAAACTAAATTTTTGATAAAACAAAAAGTTTCGAAATAGTTTTTTGACATCGTATATTTTGCCAAAGAAAAATAAATACTCAAGTTTGAGGGCAATGTTTGAGAAGAATCAAGGAAAACCGTACAGGAGGAGGACGGTGATCCTAAAAATGTTACTTTGGGAAGATGCAAATGCAATGGAAAAACTATATCAGAAGATATTTGCTTCGCTAGGAATGTATATCATGTCCAGGATTAATATCTTGGAAAAATTTAACAGCATTTAAATGGCGAAACAATGGCTTAAAGAGAAGCGTGCGAGGTGGATCGAGCCATATTTAATCTTAGTGCCATAGAGGAAGAGTGTCTTAATGTCATGCAGTTAGATCGACATTCTTGAGCTGATATAGAACAAAAGAAACTGTAGAAATCAGCCCGAGAATGCCAACGAGGTTGAATGCATAGCATTAAGGCACTCCTACTCTCAGACACTCCGGTTAAATATGGCTAAATCTACCTTGCACTTCTCTTTAAGCCACTCTTTCGCCATTAAAAATAGTGTTAAATTTATGCAAAATATTAATCCAGGACATGGTATACATCCCTAACCAAGCAAATATCTTTTTGCAGAGCTTTCAGATTGCATTTTTCCAAAGTAACGTTTTAGGAGCACCTTCCGCGACTTTCCTTGATTCTTCCAACAACTTGACCTCCAACTTGAATATTTGATTTTCTTTTGAAGAAAGAGTACCCAACTTAACTTTTTGAACTAAATTCTGAGTTATCGACTGAATCTTCGAGTACTTAATATAGATTGGACCAATGATGAATAAAACCTTGAGAGATAATTGATAACAACTTACATTCACCTTTTTGCTTAGCGTATTTGATCATCTCCTTTCAACAACAAAATATTTATAAAAATATTCATAAATAAAAACAAAAATTTAAGTTTTGAAATCAAATCTCCAAAAAACAATATTGTTTAAGCTAATAATTTTCAAGAAAATGGAACGAATAAATAAAATTATAAATAAATAAAATAGTAACAAAAACGGAACAAATTTAAGTATGAAAGAAAATATAACAATTTCATTTTTTTAAATAATTAAAATCAAAGTGATTATATTCTCACTGAAATGTTTTTGACCAAATTAGGCGTAAACACATATTCAATCTTCTTTCCTCTTATCGTATTGAGGTGTAAATTATAATGTTGTTTACCATAGATAACGAGTAAACCATGCCTTCATATGTTCACAAAATAAAAATATTAATTAGTAAAAAAAAGAAACTTTTAGCCCTGAATTCTTCTATCGTTTCAGTTATCCGTTAAAGTCTTAGAGCACTAATTGACCATAATTAAGAGTAATTGAGCATATTTTTCAAATTTCATAGATCTTCAATATTAAAAAGGTTTTAACTGGTCGAAATGTTTGACTTGAGGTTTGTGCTGCAGACCAAATGTATTTCATTAATGAGCAGACTTGTTGCTCATTGAGAAATGCATTCCACAATGTGGACGAAATAACAACAACATCCACAGCAACAAATTCACACTGATCTCCGCGTGTTTGAGAGTTCCTATCCTCGTGTCATTTCGTTAGTCATCCGCTGTTTCTACCTTGAAGGAAGTTGGGAGGATTAATTTCAAGGGAGTTCGAAGTTTATAGAAAAAAATCGTAGGAAGTCAAAATTTACTATTTACTGGAGAATGAGTTCGATTCCAGATAACTCATCTATTTCGATGGGATTTCTTTTTTTTTTTCTATTTGTGAAGATCCTTTTAGACATTTAGAAGAAAAGAACTCAAATGAGTACTAAAAAGTTTTATCTATTAAATTGAGATTAATTTTGTCAGGATATTTTAGAGATATTAAATATTCTAAATTAACATTTATGATTTCCAAATTCTTAATAATTATCGTCATAACATTACATCACGCTTTTATCTAACAATTTGAGTTTTAGCAACGGACCGGCTATTTATTATTCTTTGTTGGAATTATCTTGCTGTAATGAACCCGTGCAATTTTGGAAAAGTAAATTTATCATTCCTCAAAGTTAAGTAAGCCGATCAGAGTTCAATTGGCTATGCAAATTATCAAATATATCTTATAATATGCTCATTTTTTGGATTTATCCTATTCTTCGAAACACTTCCTATCCAGTACTCCCGCTGTTAGAATTAATATATCCTATAGTTACTACCCAATTAACTTATATCAACTCCCAATATCATTAGCTTCTATAAGTTTCCAAGGCACGTGACCAAACATAACGCATATTACAATATGACATTTAACAATAATAATTTTACTATTAGATTTTCTTTAATATTTTTATAATATTTCCTTCGATGTATTTTTAATTTTTTACTGCAATTTGTAATTTTCTTGTAATAAATGATTTTTCGTTGTATTTAGTGATTTAGAAAAGTTTATTGAAGAAAAAGATAAAATTTACTTAGTAGATTTTCCTTGAAGATAAATTTTATTCAAAACAATGAACAATATGAACAGGGAGCTTTCTGAGAATGACCCAGACAACTTACCTCAGTTTATGGTCCCGTGAAAGACGAATGGAAAACGATTTGGTCTATAATCTTCATGCAATTCAATTGATATTATTGCGTGTGTAATTCGAGATTAAATAAGCACTGAACATTTCATGGATTCCCCAAAATCCCACGTTGTCATTGTGGTGTTAAGTTTTCTGTTTTTCCTCCGGTCTTTGTTGGTGCAAGGAGCGCCAGGCAACAACGGAACAGATCGCGCTGCCTTGCTCGAGTTCGGCTGAACGAACCCAACCAGATCTTATCCCGATGATATGATGATGATGGCTGTGACACCACCTTCGGGGGGTCTAAACCAGATTTGCGGCTTCTCAGTCCAAAGCGAATTCATGACACCATCGAAAAGGGAGGACGGGCAGTGTCGATAATCTCGAGGTTTTATTCATCATTAATTTGATAAAGTAACTAATTCGAACATTCAAGTCCACGAAAGGACAGAATTTCAAGAAGTTAAGTAGAAAGAATGATACTCTTTGTTCAAAAGAAAAATAAATACTCGTGTTTAGGGCAAGATGTGAAAGAATTAAAAAAAGGGAGGACGGTGATCCTAAAGTGTTACTTTGCTAAAATGCAATGCAAAAACTCTCCCAGCAGATATTTGCGTTGTTAGGATGTATACCCATATCTCGGAATATCTTGCATAAATTTAATAGGATTCCAATGGCGAAACAGTGGATTGAAGTGTGGCGTAAGGTGGATTGAACGAACCATATATAACTTGAGCGCCATGGAGGAAGGGTGCCTTAATTCTCATCGGCATTCTCAGGCTGAATTCTATAGTCTTCCAAAGATAAAGCAAAATAAAAGATAAAACAATAGAAAAACTATAGAAATCAGCCCGAGAATGTCGATGATATAGCATTAAGGCACTCTTCCTCTATGAGACTCAATATTTTGAGCTTCTCTTTAAGCAACAATTTCAAGGGATATTCCTAACCAAGGGAATATCTTCAGGCAGGGTTTTTTTCATTGCAATTTCTCAAATTGACATTTTAGGATCACCATACTTGCTTTCTTTGATTCTTCCGCACCTTGCAGTTAAACATGAGTATTTGTCTTTCTTTTGCAGATAAGAGTAGTTCTCAAACTTCCTTTTGAGCCCATTCTGAACTTAAATTTCAAGTACTTAATATAGATTCAAATTAATGATGACTAGAAACTTAGAGATAAGTTTCTCACAACTTGCATTCATAAAGTATTTCATATCTCCTGGATTTTCATATACACTTTTTTTTAAATTTTTTAAGGTAGACATTGTGACAGTGTCACAAATTTGCTTTGAACTGGGAAGCGGCAAATCTAATTTAGAGCCCTCAAAGGTGGTCTCACAACCATCATTAACACCAACGTGGTGTCATGACTATCATTGTCATCGAGTGATTTTTAACTTTTGCTTTAGAAAATATGTTTTTAGTCAACTAAGCCTTTAATAATCAGAAAATTTTTTACGGACGTGAAAGCTTACTCTTAATATTTGATATGGGATTCCATATGTAAATAATAATTTATAAAATATATGATTATTTGCGTAATTTTTTGGTTAAAAATGTTTTGTTTTTAATGAAATAATTTTATTAGTTAATGAGTTCGATAATGAATTTAGATATCATAATTGTGTTAATTTTAAAGAGTCTGAGTCTTCGGAGAATATTTAGCTGGGTCAAAATATGAACATATGACTTTAAAATATTAGTAGCTAAAAAAGAAAAATTTATGTCGAAATTCAAATCTCCAAAAAATAGTAAAAAATAATTTGATAGTTCTAAATAATTAAATGCGTAGTAAACAAATCGAATATTGTTTAAGCTAATAATTTCCTCCTCCCAAGTCACCCAAACATAGGAAGAAAATTTAAGGAATGAATAAAATTATAAAATAAAAGAAAATAGTTCAATTTTTTAAAAAATAATTGAAATCAAAAGACTGTTTTCCAGTGATAATATAATAACAACCATAGGATTATCGGATATATTGGATATACTTGAATTATTGTCGTTTCACGTATAATCACCACTTGTAATTACGAAATCACCTCTAATTTGTCACTAATTAAAATGCGTTTTGATTATTCCCATGAAATTTTCTTTCCCTTTTTCTATTTATAAATCCAGGTGAATTTTTTACTCTTAAACTAATATTTTCTTAGTACTAATTTATAATACTCTTTTTATTCTTAATACTAATTTAGAATACCTTTTGTTCATAGTTCATATTATAGTGCATCAACTTGGAATGATTTGCTACCAATTTCCAATATAAGTTTTTCCATTAGAAGTTTTCTTTTATAATTTTTTTAAAAAATATTATAATTCTATGATTTTACTTGAAATTTACTATTTAATTTTTTAAAAGCTTTCTGTACAGGAAGTCAAAAAATAAAAAAGTGACAAAAATGATGATGGATCAAAGAGAAGAAGAAGAATACTTCGGGATTATACTGAATTTCACGATTGAGTTGTGGAAGTACCTTTTTTCTCTTTAATCCACAGAGACGCTAACCTTTCGATATCTTGCAGAGTCTCTGACTCCTCACGGATTGCCTCCGCGACATGGGGATTCTCTCTTTGTTCGGACAATTCACCCTTGTTGTTTACGTCGTCACGATCCTTCTCCTCCCCTTCGTCCACGGGTTCGTAGTCGGTGTGCTCAGCCTGGATAGGAGGAGATTGAGGGGATAGGATGGATTTTCCAAGCTGAGGAAGTGGTGGTGGATTTGATTTTTTCCATTAGTCCGAAAGAGATCGTTTAAATGAAGAGATATGAGATTTTCTCCACAATTGTTGGTAACAATAATATTTTTGGAGAGATTTTTTTTTTCAATGAACAGAATCTCGTCCACTTTTAACCCTTTTCGTTATATTTTTCTACCATCCTAACTTCAAAATCACAAATAAAACTTCATTTATTTTGTTAACTTTTCCTTCCATAAAATCATTAATTGCTTCATACCAAAATCCCCGATATTTTGTTTACATAAATAACGAACAAACCATGCCTTCTTACTAAATTATATGTTCACAAAATACAAATAACAATTAGTAAATTTATTAAATATTCTAAATTAACATTTAGGATTTCCAAATTCTTAATAATTATTGTCATAACATTCAATTGAAAACGAAACCAATAAATGATTATGGTTTTCTTTTAAAAAAAGTCAGTTTACATTATTATGCTTGAAGTTGTTGAAAAATCCACGATTTATTATTCTTTGTTGGAATTTTCGGGCAATTTTGGAAAAATAAATTTCATCATCTCTCAAAGTCAAGTAAGCCGATCAGAGTTCAATTGACTATGCAAATTATCAAATATATCTTATAATATACTCATTTTTTTGAATTTATACTATTCTTCGAAACACTTCCTAACCTGTACTTCCGCCGTTAGATTTAATATATCCTATAGTTACTACCCAATTAACTTATATCAAATCCCTATATCATTAGCTTCTATAATTTTCCAAGGCACGTAATGCTTTGACCAAACTTAGCGCATATTACAATATGACATTTAACAATATTAACTTTACTATGAGATTTTCTTTTATAATTTTATAATATTTCCTTCGATATATTTTTAACTTTTTAACTGCATTATTGAAGAAAAAATAAAATTTACGTCGTAGATTTTCCGCAAAGATAATTTTAGTCAAAACAATGAACAATATGAAAGGGGAACTTTCTGAGAATGACCCAGACGACTTACCTCATTTTCTGGTCCCATGAAAGACGAATGGGAAACGATTTGCTATATAATCTTCATGCAATTCAGTTGATATTATTCCGTGTGTGACTCGAGATTAAATAAGCACCGATCATTTCATGGATTCCCCAAAATCCAACGTTGTGATTGTTGTGTTAAGTTTTCTGTTTTTCCTCCGGTCTTTGTTGGTGCAGGGAGCGCCAGGCAGCAACGGAACAGATCGCGCTGCCTTGCTCGAGTTCAGGAGCCGAATCTCCGATAACCCCGAACAGATCTTTAGCTCGTTGAACGACTCTCTCGACTTCTGTCGTTGGCCGGGCATCACTTGCGATCCACGCGACACCAGTATAGCGCTTTCGAACTTGAGGCTCGGGGGGTCGTTGTCGCCGTGCATCAATAATCTCAGCTTCCTCAGAACAATAGACATTGGAATCGGCAACCTGCACCAGTTGAGGGTGTTGTTCCTCGATAATAACTCCTTCACCGGCCAGCTCCCAGAGAATATCTCGGCCTGCACCAACCTAAGAGAGATCCGGCAGGCAAACAGCGCCGTCGTTGGAGAAATACCCCGTGGACTAGCCGCTTTGTACATAGGCATCCTTAGAGATGGCTGGCAATTTCGGTTCCGTGTACAGGGGCATCCCTAGAGATGGCGATCAAATTGTAGCCCCGAAGGTTCTTGTAACGATCCGTAAAATTTCATTATTAACATACATGAAGATTACGTGCAATTTTGAATAATTAAAAGGGTGAGTCAGACTTGAACTTAGTCAAATCCGTCGTGGATACGAGAATTGAGTGTTCTCGTAGTCAACCGATGTTATTTAGCGAGACAATATCGAGACTTCGGATTCGATTATGTGTGATTATTTCACACGGGAAAGAAGGCGCCCTGCCTCAAACGTAATTAAATTCGGGTAACGATCATATTCGCACACTATGTCGAGTATTTTGACAGTTGTACTAAATAATTAATTTTATAATAATAAAATAGACAAGAATTTGACCTTTGACCCATAAATCATCGCACTTTAATTGTCGGTTGAATACTTGACATGACAAGAGTCTTGACCCTTGGAATTAAAGAAGCTTCCCAGGGCAAGCTTCGTTTGGAAAAAATTAGGAGGAACTAGACATTAGATTGGGGGGATCATCTTCTTCACCCTTTCTCCTGCTGTCAGACACGATTCCCACCATCTCCCGAGGGAAAAGATGGATGGAAAGGAGTTCACTGGAAGAAACCCTTCCTCCTCAGATCGACAAACTCGACGATGTCGGGGGTTCACCCGACAGCTATAGACAGGTCAAGATCAAGCACCCGGAAGAGAGGCTCAGAGGAAGATGGGAGAGCGCCGAGGAGAAGAGCAAAACCCCTAGTTCAAGGGCTCGAAGCTGCTGTACGTCCTCACCCCCTCCCCTCTCTGTTTGTTGGTTGCATCGTTTGCTTC
Source organism: Melastoma dodecandrum (assembly GCA_029817715.1). Taxonomy (NCBI): domain Eukaryota; kingdom Viridiplantae; phylum Streptophyta; class Magnoliopsida; order Myrtales; family Melastomataceae; genus Melastoma; species Melastoma dodecandrum. Next base: position 161,324 of record JARUPY010000242.1, read on the forward strand.
GGTGAACGAAGGTTTCACTTATCGATATAAAGCGGAAAGTGATGTTACCAATGACCAAGAGAAGTTGGCCATGGACCTTTTTAAGGTAAAATTGATTTTGAGCAACATGAGTTATATGAATATTAGACATAATAGGGGCGTTTATCCATTAAATTCCCGATACATTTCTAAATGGATGATAGATACCACATGATACTTGCGCATGAATGAATATACGAAACGACAACATAAGCAGCGGAAATACAAGTATACTTTGAAAATTTTAAAAATGGACCGGTAAACAAATTCATTTTTTCGTGTCTAACTACAATCAATTATTGTAACATATAAATGAATCTAATTAGACGGGAATCCGACTATGTCCAACTAACAAATTTTAATCTATGGTTATGGTCCGTTTGGTCAAAAACTTTTCAGTGAAACAAAAAGAACTTTGATTTGAATTTTTCTAAAAAAATGAAAGTAATATATTATTTTATTTCATACCTAATTTTGAATTTTATTTATTCATTCCATTTTCTTTCTCTACCCCATGTTTGGGTGATAGGGACGAGGAAATTTATTAGCTTAAACAATATTTGATTTGTTAGCTAAGGTTGCATCATAGTTATTTAGAAAAAACAATATCTTGTGTCATATTATTTTTTATTATTTTTCGGAGATTCGATTTTGAACAGAGTTTTTGAATATTTTAAAGTCATGTGGTCAGTCTGATCCAACGAAATATCAAGTCTTACCACGCCTTGGGCAATCTGACTTTTTAAATTAAAATTCATTATTTCACTCGTTACCTAGTTTTAGATGGGTAATAAAATTATTTCATTAAAATATCATTTTTGTAACCAAAAAATCGGCCAACTACAGATCATATTATGAGTTAGTTCGTATGCCCATAAAAAAAATCTAATTGTGAAAGGTTTAGTTGAAATAAAAATTATTTTCGATAGCAAATGTAATAAAAGAGTTTGGACGTACTAAAAGATTTAGAGGATCAGAAAAACATGATTTCTGAAAAAAATCCACCTTTAGAGAAATCCCGACAATGCGTCTTACCAAGACTGCCCCAACACCTTGTTATGACGACGATGATAGTCTTGACATCACCTTCATGAGATCAAATGACGATGATGCCCGTAAATCAAATTTGCCGCTGCCCAAGCGAATTCGCGACACCACCTCCGAGGGATATGACCCTTCTGCCGAAGGAAATGGTTGAAAGGGGTGGCTGATAGTGACGATACTCCTGCTACATTGCCAACCTCAAAACATGGAAAAAAAAGTGCAAACAAAAATCCAGTGAGAATATTATGTTGTTGAAGGAGATGGTCAAATGCGTTAAGCAAAATCGCGAATGCAAGCGTTAGCAACTTGTCTCTCAAGGTTTTATTCATATCAAGTAAATAATTGGACATTCAAGTCCAGATGAAGTTGTGGGAAGAATAAGGAAAGTAGCGGAGGACGAACCTAAAATGAAACTTTGGGAAAATGCAATGCAAAAATCTGTCAGAAGATATTCCCTTGGTTAGGGATGTAAACCATGTCTTGGTGAAAAAGTGACTTAAAGAGAAGCTCAAGGTGGATGGAGCCATATTTAACCGGAGTGTCATAGAGGAAGAGTGTTTCAATGCCTTGATTGCATAGCCTTAAGACACTCTTAATCTATGGCAGTCCGATTACATATGGCTCGATCCACCTAAGCCAATCTTTCGCCATTGAAATACTGTTAAATTTGTGCAAGATATTAATCCGGGACATGGTTTGTATCCCTAACCAAGAAATATCCTCTCACAGAGTTTCTGTATTGCATTTTACCAGAGAAACATTTTAGGATCACCGTCCGTGGCTTTCCTTGATTCTTCCCACAACTTACTCCCAAACTTGAGTACTTAATATAGATCGGGCCAGTGATGAATAAAAAATTGAGAGATAAGTTGATAACAACTTGCATTCACCTTTCTGCTTAGCGTGTTTGATCATCTCCTTCAACAACTGGATTTTTATTTGCGCTCATCTTTTGAGGTTGGCAATGCATCAGGAGCACTAACAGCAACCCCTTTTCGACCTTCTCCTTTGGCGGATCCCTCGGAGGTGGTGTCACGAATTCACAAGCGATAAATCCAGTTTAGACCCCTTGAAGGTGTGGTGCAACAGCCATCGGAGGTGGTGTCATGGTGCTAGGCGTTCTTTGTTGGACTGTCGGGATTTCCCTTGAGGGTTTTCGGGAATCCTATTTTTCTGACCCTTATAAACCTTTTACTATTGCTCCGTAATAAAAATTATTTTCTAAAGCAAAAGTTAAATCCTATAAACCTTTAGCAATTAGAATAATATGATTATATGACTTTTTAAAATATTCTAAAATAAAAAAAGAAAATTTTAAATTAAAAACCAAAATTCCAAAAAAAAATAATATTGTTTAACCTAGTAATTTCCTAATACCTATCACCCAAAAACTAACAGTAATAGGAACAGATCAAATTTATGTATGAAATAAAATCTAACAATTTCAATTTTTTTAAATAATTAAATCAAAGTGATTATATTCTGACTCAAATGTTTTGTTTATCAAATCCACATATTCAATCTTCTTAATACTAATTTATAATACTTTTTTACTCTTAATACTAATTTATAATTTTTTTAGTTAATAGTTCATATTAGAGTGTTTCGAATAGGAAGAATTTGCTACTAATTTCACAATTTCTAGCATAAGTTTTTCGATATTTTAGATTTTCTTTTATAATTATTCTACAAAATATTATATATTCTGTGTTTTACTTGAAGTTTACTGCTTAATGTGTGTATTTTATAAATTTTCTGTACAGCAAGTATAATAAAAAAAAAGTGACACGAATGATGATGGATCAAAGAAAAGAAAGAGGAATACTGCACGAATGATAATTAATCAAATGTATTTGATTATTGAGCAGGTTTGTTTCTCATATTAAAAAACAAAATGACATCAACATCCACCCATCCCCATATAATAGCTGTGGCTACCATTTGGTTTGAAGGAAGACTGGAGGATTCATTTCTTGTGACTTGGAAGTTTGGAATTTACTTGTTGCTTGGAGAATGAGTTACATTCAAAATAACTTCTCTCTTTCAATGAGTACTAAAAGATCCCTAACTTTATGTTTTCATTTATGATCGTATGGTTAACTTCACGTTTTGTCTGTTTTGTGGCCAATATCGAACCGCGTTATTGAAGATAATGACGTGGCATTAACGGCGTCCCAGTTGGCATTCCCCGTTGGATGCCACCCTGGAACGTGCGACACGTCAGCAATATGGACGACTGCAGATGGGCATTCTTCCGGAAATTCCCATTTTTGTTCTCAAATGCCCAAACCCAGAGAGAGCGCCGATCTCCGGACCCTGCTGGGAAGAATCCCCACCGGCGAAGACTACCGCGGCAGCCACAGCGAAGCTCAAGAAGTCGGGCGGGGCGGGGAGGGCGGCCCAGAACCCACCTAGCGGCAATCCCTGGCAGCCCTACCAGGACGTCATCCTTGGCGTGGTGGGGGATGAGGAGCGGGGAGGGCTTGTGGTTGTGGTTGGAGGAGTGGTGGAGGAGGAGGGAAGCGGCAGTGGAGGAGCGGGAGGTGGTAGGAAGGAGATGAGGGAGAAGGAGGCGGAGGATGTGCCGGTGGCGGCAATGATGGTGGGCTTGATGGTCATTCGATGGTCTGGCTGTCAGACTTGTGGCCGAGCTCGCGGTTGAGCTGGAATACTCAGGGAGCACAGATGTCGGGCATGGGGATAGGTCGGCCGCGGCCATCGACCTTTCTGTGTCGGTCCTTGGAGGGGGATTTCTTGACGGGGAGGGAGGCATTGGAGGAGGGAGGTGGTGATGGTGGTGATGGTTGGATGAGGATGACATGGCCGGAGGTGAGTCTGTCAATCTGTTAGGGAGGTGGAGGAAGGGGCGGGAGAGGGGGTGGGGGAGTGGGGTCGTGGGTAAGTAAGGAGGAAGATCGAGGGAGAAAAAAAGAAAGAGAGGCAGCAGCTAGTGGTGGTGCTGGCGACAGGAACGAGGGAGTCGCACATGGGGGGCTCCTTCGTTAATGCTACATGTTTTCGATATTGGACAATCATATATAAAAATAAGCAGTTGATAAAATAGAAGGTTTGAGTAAAGTTAAGAATACAGATGCATATTTTGCCAAACAATTTTAACTACTAAATTGAAATTAATTTTGTCAGTACCATGTTAGAGATGATGAAATATTATAAATTAGCATATTTTTATTTATTGATAAAAATTACATATTTTGGATTTTTTTTATATTCCTCAAATTTTTTGAAATGGGCTTCCGGAATCAACTCATATACCAAAAACAACATAATTTTCTTTGGAGAATTTGGAATTGTAAGAAAAACAGGGCAATATATTTATAGATTTTTATCGTAGTAAAAAAATAGAAAACATGTGGCAAAAGGTTGAAAACAAAAACAGGAAATTGTTTTTTGAAATATTTGTATGATATGGAGAATGCAAATCGTCAAATTAATTTCACAACTTCCTAAATTCTACCTAAATATAAAGATTAACCTTATTAGCATGACCATTACATTAATGCGGTGTTTGGTTTGCGGAATCGGAAAGGAAATAGAACGAGAGGGGGAATGGAACGAAGAGGGAATAGTTAATCCTGTCCAAAATGAATACGATGGAATGGATTTCATTCCATTTCTTCTATCATTCCGCAAACCAAACACACCATAAATATTATGATTTCATATTAATAATATATATATAATATAAACTGACCTGAAAATTGCTATTTCGGATCAGTTTAGAATCATTTTGAAATTTCTGGGAAAAGATGTTTATTTTGCAGTGAAAGAATTGTCACAAACAAACTACATAAAAGATGTTTAAATAAATACGCAGTTTCTCCTGCTTCGAGTCGATGAAATGGATTCATCAGGGGACAAAGATGAGGCCGTCCTTGCCGCTCGTCCGGGAATGATCGAGAACCCGGTAGATTTTCCTGCTTGTTCTCGAATCTGCCTAGACTTATGAAGCAAGAAGTAATACGTTGGAATCTTTCCATTTGTCCAGTCTCTATCTGCTGCTTCTTAAAATTTGACGGCCTGACAGTTTTTGGTTTGTCCTCTCGCAAACTTATTTTTGTTTTCTCCAGGTTACGCGCCTCTCTGTTTTAGGCCGGTGCGGCCAGCACTCTGCACCAGATCGATTTGGTTCATGGGACCTACACAAGACCGAGTGTTTAAATTTTTAAATGGTAATTTCACAACACTAATAACATCTCCATGATCTCATCACAATAAAGAGGCCAGGAAGGAAACCGCACAAAACACATGCAGAAGCAGAACAATGTTCTAGTCAATGATTCGTAATCCACAGCAGTCCTAACCTTACTCGAACCTTCAGCCTCCTGAAGCTTTGATGGACCGGAGTTTTACTGCAGCCTCGCGGATGTCCATCCTTTCCCCAGGTGACTCCCTGCAGCAACCGATTCCTACTTCAAGCACCTTCACCAGGCATTCTCGCATCCACCTCGGGGCACGGATGCCCGATCCTTCTCCCATCTCATTTGAAAACAGACAAGGGTCTGCTATCTCTGCCGCCCTTTCTGGCAATGAGGCCTCACAGTAGCTTCGGATGTTCCAAGCATCCTCGAACATGTCATCGGTCGGTCTCTTTCCTGTGAACATCTCTAGCAGAAGGATGCCGTAACTATAAACGTCGCCTTCCCGAGACACTTGGCTTCCCATGCCATACTCTGACACAGTTCATGTTGAATGACCGGATCAAATTTTCATAAGCATAAGAAAAGGTAATTCCGAGCACAATTGTATCCGGATGGCCGTGAACAAATATTTTCAAGGATAAGATGAAACAAAGACCTGGAGGGCTGTAGCCGATCGTCCCTCTCACCCCCACTGAACTGGCTTGTTGAATGACTTCTTCTGTAGACAAAATCCTTGCAAGACCGAAATCACCCACATGTGCAGTCCTCTCTGCATCCAGCAGTACATTGCTCGGCTTCAGGTCGCAGTGAATTATTGGTGTTTCACAGTCATGATGGAGATACTCCACCACACAAGCCATATCGATGGCAATACTTAGCCTGTGCATTAAACTTAACTTATGGTCCACTCCGTCCGCTGCAGCCTTATTATGAAGCCAACCTTCTAGGCTTCCATTTTCCATGTACTCATACACAAGGGCCTTAAAGTCGTTGCCTTGGAAGTCAACCGTCGAGCATGCAGTGAAGATCTTCATGAGGTTTCGGTGTCTTATATTCCTTAATGCCTTGCATTCTGCCATGAAGCTTTTCGAAGCAGCTCGTGTTCTAAGATCAAGAACCTTTATGGCTACCGTAGTATCACTGTTTTCCAGAATCCCTTTGTACACGGAACCGAAACTGCCAGCACCAATCAAGTTGTTTAGATTGAGGCCATCAGTTGCCCTGAGTATATCTTCGTACGAGATCTGTGGAAAAGGGCCTTCAGGCACCAACCCGGACTGTGCCTTTGAGTTTCTTCTCTTATATCTGCTCATCCAGATATAAGTCGCCAGCAACAAGGAAAAAAGAAACGAGAATGAGATAACAGTAATCACGATGATCATCTTGGATGATATTTTTCTCCCGGGCTTCGAAGAAGAGCAGCTCGGCAAGTTTAGCTCAGAAGTCCCACCGCAGAGTTTGTCATTTCCAATGATCGAAACCCCACTGGCATTTAAAAAGACTCCTCGATTTGGAACCTCTCCATTAAAGTGGTTGAAAGACAGATTAAGATATATAAGCTGAAAATCTTCTAGGAATTTCGGAATCTCACCTGAGAAGTTATTTTGTGACAGGTCCAAGTATTGGAGTCCTCGTAGAGGACTTAAAAATGTGGAGATGTTACCTTCAAACAGATTATTCCCCATGAACAATTGCTCCAAGCTGGTGCAGCGGCCGAGGGTGTTGGGAACTGGCCCTGTCAGTCTGTTCCCCTCAATGTACAACATGGCCATTTGGTTTAGACTGCCGATTTCGTCTGGAAGTGCACCGATCAATTTATTATATGATAAATCCAGGCCAACTGTCAACGAAGGTATGCTGAGGACCTGCGAGGGTATTGTTCCACTCAGCTTGTTCCGAGAGAGATCCAACCAGTTCAAGTTTTGGCATCTCCCGATGCTTGATGGGATGCTCCCTCGCAATTCGTTTCCTAACAATGAGAGTACCGTCAACATTGTCAAATTTCCTAGAGAAGATGGGATTTCCCCAGAAAATCCATTGTGCTGTGCTTGAAGGTGCTTCAAATTTTGGAGGTTCCCGATTTCTCTGGGGAGGTGACCCGTCAATGGGTTGGAATCGATAAACAGAGTTTCCAGGTTGCTGAGATTTCCGATGCTAGAAGGGATGGGTCCGGTCAGCCGATTAAAGGCGAATACCAGTATACTCAGATGGGCTGATAAATTCCCTATAGAATGAGGTAACACCCCCCCGAAGTTATTTTCATTGAGTGACTCGATGAATGTCAAGTCGCCTGATGTACCGCTGCCCAATTGATTAACAGATATACTCAACACCTGCAGTCGATTCAGACTTTTGAGATCAGGCACCGAGCCGCTGAAATTGTTTTGGGGTATCTGCAGCCTCTGTAACTTAGTTGCATTTCCTATTGCAGGAGGAATAGGACCACTCAAATGATTTAAACCTAAACCAAGGTCAATGAGATTAGGAAGATTGGTTCCGAAATCAGGAGGGAGACCGCCATCGAGATGGTTTCCAGCAAGATCCAAGTATGTTAGAGAGGATATGTTGAAAATCGAGGCAGGTATTGCACCAGAAATGTGGTTTGAAAACAGACCAAGCCATCCCAATTTCTGCAGTCGACCAAGAGAAGCTGGGAGGGTTCCCTGGAAATTGTTGTACGGTCCATCAAGGTACACCAGGGACGAGAAATTGCCGAAGAAATCAGGGATGCTCCCCGAGAAGTTGTTTCTAGAGATCTGGAATATTTGAAGCTGCGTCAACACAGCTAATCCACGAGGTATTTCTCCAACAAGCTTTCTCCTTTTTAGCCTGATTTCTCTCAGGTTCGTGCAGCTAGAGATGTTCTCCGGGAGCCGACCGGAAAAGGAGTTGTTGTCAAGGCGCAACGCTTTAAACCGACGCAAGTTACCGAGTTCAGCTGGGATTTCTCCGGTAAAGCTGTTGTTTTCGAGGTCTATTATTATGAGGAAGCTGAGATTCCCAATGTGGGGTGACAACGAGCCCCCAAGTCTCACGCTCCAAAGCTCCAACTTGATTACATGCGGATGACGACGGCCGCAAGTGATGCCCTGCCAAAGGCAAAAGTCGACGGTGTCATTCCATGAGATGAAAATCTGGTCAGGGTCGTCCGATATCCGGCTTCTAAACTGGAGCAAGGCGGCATAGTCGGTTTCGTTGCCCTTGGATGCTGATCCTAGCACAAACAAAGTGGGGCAACGAGGAAACAGGCAAGTGAAAATCACAACAACAAGGCAGGATTCCAGTGAATCCATAAATTGATAGAGAGCGTGGTGCTGTTTCGCCCGTGGAGTCCGAATGAAACTATAGGAGGGCTTGGGATTAGATAAATGTCGCAATCGAAGTAAACTATCAGGGACTTGATCAAAGCGAATTGGACCCCTGCGTTTCCGCCAAAATCCAAGCCATTTGTCCAGTTAAAACTTAACTGATACACACAGACAATGACTGCACGAATGATCGGGTTCAACACGGCAAGCATAGACAAGCCATGGAAGACCACGCGATATTGACGCTGAAAAATAAACGCCGTTTTGCAGTCTTACTAGTCATCCACTAGAGAGGGTTTATGATGACAACAAACCTTGTCGTGCTTTCCACGAAATGCATTTGCGAAAACCTTAGTCGTTTTCATGTATCGATTACTCGGGAAACCCGCAAATATGCTACAGCGGCAGATTTGCGGTCTCGGAGGATGACGGTGGTTTGGACTTTTCATCGAGCGTGTGGCAGACGCATATACTGAGCTTGGAGGATGAAACTAATAAGCTTGAATTAAGCAATGTTCACTGCAAAAGTGGCTGCTAGATAAGCCGAATCCAAACACATCAGAAATCTCCGTCACTACGAGCAACTAGTACTCGGAGATTCGTTATATGGTCGTCGTATGAATGAAAAAGAGAGCAGAAGTCAGTGGACATACATCCTTAAGCGGAGGAAGTAGGAACGCAGAAGCACATTGTACTTGAAAACAGTAACTAGTCTTGTAAAGTATGAAATGGACACTGTTTCGTAAAATTTTACGAAACATTATTTCGTAATTTATGAAACTTAAGCAGTGATCCCGAACCTAAACTTAAATATGGGGAACAGTTATCTTTTTCATTTTAACTTTTCTTTTTAATAATCAGGTAACATTTTTATGTCTTTTCCCCTCGGTTTACCAAATCTCTTGCCACTATTATGAGCTTCTTTTTGTGTTTATATTGTACATGTATTTAGTGTGTGTATATTTTATACATTAATACTTTTTCTTCTTTCGTTAATTTTGTAATCACATCCTAATTAATTATTATTCTTTTTTTACATTATGTCGTCGTGTTGTAAAAGATGTGTATATTAAACTTTCTTAATTAAAATCAAATCACAATAAAAATATAAGGAAATGGTAGAAATTATGCATTTAATTTTAATATTTTTAATTTGCCAAGGTTAAACAACAACAATGTTTTTATGGAGCCATTTTGGATAGGTAACAATGACACGAGCCGCTCCCTGAGTCCTCCCTAAAATTTTCAAGTGAGGTCTTACACAGCCTTTCACCCGTCGCCTTCAAGGACTGGCTGGAGACGGTTGGCGAAATGCCCCGCAGACACACCTGGTTTTTGTTAAAAAAATTAAAATTAGACTTATTTTTTAAAATTAAAATAATTCAATTTGACCCCTTAAATTTCTTCTCGTTACCCCTTCCGCCTTCCTTTTCTTCTGGCTTCGCGGCTGGAGAGAGGGTCGAACTCCAAGGGGCGACCCTTGACATTCTCTAGAGATACATAAAAGACAACCCTACGCTATTCTTCTTCACTGTTTGTTATTGTTTTATATTCATTCTCTCCTTTGGATTGCTTCGGTTCGTTATCTTCGACGATGCCTTTTTTTTTATTATTTTTGTTAACTTAGACTACTCCGACTCATCAATGGCTCAGAGGTATCAATTGAAAGATTTTCAGGAGATGTATTGTAACTTCCGTGGCTGGAGGCTCTTGAAGATTATTACTGCCGCTTGCCGGAGAATGCTCGGGTTGCTCTCTGGCAGAATCACCTATCTCACCAACTTTGCGGGAGTCTGTTCTTGATGGCGGTCCTCATCTGGAGTCGCTTGATCTACGCCAACCTGACGATGTTGACCTCGGAGGTGACGTTCCAAAACGACATGAGCTGGCTGGCAAACAATTTGAGGCATCCTTTGGATCCATTTAATGGTTACGGATCCGATGATTTGGTCGAGGACGTCTACGTGTCTACCTCAGATGACTCGATAGGTTCCTATGCTTCATCCGACTACTCTTACCAGCCTCCTCCCCTGCCTCTCCCTCACTACTGGACCCGCGGTCCGAAGCCAAACTGGCTCGATCTCCCTAACGTGGTCCTATCTGAAATTCTGCTCAAGCTCGGCACCATCGAGATCATTGAGTCTGCTTAGAAGGTGTGCACCCAGTGGCACCATGTCTGCATGGATCCTTCTTTCTGGCGTAGCATTGACATGTGGAACAGTGGTGATCTCAAATGTGCGTGCTATGTCCTCGACAGCACGCGATATGACCTCATAAAGATGTGTCGCCATGCTATCGATCGTAGTCCTGGGGGTTGCATGGATATCAACGTAGAGTACTTTGGTGACGACAATCTCCTGAATTATGTAATAGAAAGGTATGAGAACAGCGCTACTGAGCTTGATGTTCTTCATGCGCAGGCATTTTATGTCCATTCTAAGTTTGCCAGTTTACTTGTCCACAGTGGATGTAAGCTCAGGCGCCTCCGTCTGAAGGTTTCTTGGTCTGTAACAGACGAAGCAAAGGCCGAAGCAGCACAGAGAATGTTGTTTCGGGAGACATTCGACCATTACGTGGGCAATGTACAGAAGAAAGCTCTCACATCCATCTGTAAGAACTGCCCACGGCCCACAACCTTGAAATACGAAGAAAGTGGCCTCACAGAGAATCACTGGGATATCGATGAAGAGTGTCTAGCTATAGCGAAGCACATGCCCAGGTTGCGTAGCCTCGCCCTTTATAGCAACAAGCTCACGAACAACTGCCTAGGGGCTATTCTCGATGGCTGCCCACATCTCGAGTCACTCGACCTAGGAGAAGTCCTTGGAATCGACCTCACGCATGGTGACCTGGATAAGAAATGCGTGAGGATCAAGAATGTGAGGTGGCCACTGTGTGATGACTGTTTCGTGTGAGGTTCATTCCCAAGCCTGAGAATGGTAGATTTCCTTCACAACTCCCCTCTGCCTCCGCGCCCTGTCTCTGTTTTACCGGACTCCGGCAAGCTCACACGTCTCCGGGTGGTGCAATTGTCTGAATGAATATTGTACGCGCGCCCTTCGGCCTAGCACGTGCGTGACGGTTCGGACGACACGAGGATCTAGGCCGGCTCCCCCCTGATGTCCTCCGGTTGACATCATGACTCGAACGTTAAGGCGCTGCGAAGGAAACTGGAGTCGATCCTCCTTCAATTCCTAATTGGACCTGCCCAGGCCCTTGCCGATCATCTCCGTACTCCTTGGAAAGGCGAAGGGCGATGAGCGAAGCATGGTCCGTAAATGAAATTTTTTGGAGGATCAGGAGCGGCTTGTGTCGCCTTCCCTCATCCATGATAGCTCCGTAAAAATGGTTATTGTTCTTTAATCTAAGTAAGCTATTACGGAGAAGCCACCGACTTATTTTTAAAACCGTTTAAGTCGAAAAAAACAGTTGGTTCGTGAATTCCTATTCACTAGCTCTTACATCAAAAACAGTTCGCGAAAAAATTGTTTAACCTAAGTAAGCAATTACTGTTGTAGAGTTTCCTCGTTCGCTCAGTTGACTGTCGCTTGATCGCCTTGTTGACCCTGCCATTGGTAACCTCGTCGCTTGGTAACCGCTTCTCCCGTAAAGTCTTCGCCTGGCGTATTTCCGTGGTCACCTCCTTACTGAGCTTCCATACCTTTGGGCTTATGTTCTGGACCATCGTTCCACAGATGAGGCCGAAATCTATGGCCTAGAATTTCTTTTGCTAAACAGAATCACAAGAGAAACTTTTCGCTTGCAAAGATTGTTGTGACAGCCACTGCGATTGGACTCTTTTTGTTGTACTACTGTTGCCGGCATTATATATCTTCATTAAGAGAAATAGAGCAAGAAGCCTAAAGCCACAATTCGAGTTCGTGAAAGGAGTGCCTTTTCTGCAACTCTCATACGAAGATATTCTTAGAGCAACCAAAGGACTCGACCAAAACGACTTGATCGGCGTTGGCAATTTCGGTTCCGTGTACAAAGGCGTCCTTAGAGACAGTGATCAAATTGTAGCCATGAAGGTTCTCGACCTAAACAGCTTTCATGACAGAGTGTGAAGCATTAAGGAATATTAGACACCGAAATCTCGAAAAGATTTTCACAGCCTGCTCAATCATTGACTTTCAAGATAACGACTTTAAGGCTCTAGTGTATGAGTACCTGGAAAATGGAAGCTAGATGAATGGTTGCATTCCAAAGTTTCGGCTGAGGGAGTGAAACCTGGGTTAAACATCACCCCTGAGAATCGCCATCGATATTGCTTGTGCGATGGAGTATCTCCATCATGAGTGTGAAACGCTAGTTATTCATTGCTATATCAAGCCGAGCAACATTCTATTGGATGCGGAGATGACAGCACGTGTTGGTGATTTTTGCCTCTCTAGGATCTTTACTGGTACCGACGTCGTTCTGCAAGTAAGCTCGGTGGGGGTGAGAGGGACAATCAGTTACAGCCCTCCAGGTGCGTCAATTTCATGCGGATGTCCTTTTGGAATAATTTTTGTGGTGGTTGTAATATAAGGTTGTTTAAAAACACGGAGATGTGTAGAGTATGGGTTGGGAAGCCAAGTATCGACGGAGGGCGACGTTAACAGTTTATGGAATCCTTTTACTGGAGATGTTTCACAGGGAAGAGGCCAACGGACAAGATGTTCAAGGATGCTTGGAACATTCGCAGCTATTGCGAGGCAGCACTGCCAGAAAGGGCAATAAAAGTAGCAGATCCTTGTCCATTCTCAAATGAGTCTGGAGATGGATCGAGCGCACGTGTTCCGAGAAGGGTGAAAGAATGCCTGAGGAAGCTATTTGAAGTTGGAATCAGGTGTTGCCAAGAGACGCCCGGAGACGGGATGGACATCTGCAAGGCCGCAGCAAAGCTCCGCTGCATCAAATCCTTGGCGCACTGAAGTTTCGAAGCCCGACGACTTCACAAATAATCCGAGCAGGGCAGGGTTGTGCCAGTCATAAAAGTTTTTAGTTTCTTGTTACAAATGATTTTTAAACAGGACCCAAAATCGTTGTAAGAAAAAGCAACTTGGCTAAATTATGACAACGACGGTAATCTTTTTTGTAAAAAGAATTGAGTCTCGCACGGAAGCGGCTAAAGTGCCGTGAACGGCAGCTTACGTGAGGTGTACTAATTTCGACCACGATTTCGTACAATGTACTAACTCTATTAGTACATTTTGAAATTACTGATGATGTACTAACACTGTAGTTAGTACAGTGTACTAAATGGTACTATTCTTGTACTAGTAATGATTAGTACACTGTACTAATAGGAACTGTTCTTGTACTAGTAATGTACAAGTGTACTAGTTGGTACGAAACATGAACAATAATCGTTAGTACACTGTACTAGTTGGTACTAAACAGGAACAGTAATCGTTAGTACACTGTACATATGTACACTGTACTAGTTGGTTCGAAACAGGAACAATATTTGTTAGTACACTGTACTAGTGTACTAGTTGGTACGAAACATGAACCGTAATCGTTAGTACACTAGTACATATGTACACTAGACTAGTGTACTAGTTGGTAAGAAACATGAAAAATATTTGTTAGTACACTGTACTAGTTGGTACGAAACAGGAACAATGTTTGTTAGTACATTGTACTAGTGTCCTAGTTGGTACGAAAGAGGAACAGTACATGTTAGTACACTGTACATAGTAATACTAGTGAAAAAGCGGTGATTTATAGTTCGATGTACTAACTACAGTGTTAGTATATTATTAGTAATTGCAAAATGTACAAAAGGGTACTGTTCACGTAGGTCCGTTCCTCATTCTGAACCTGCTTTGGATGTGATATTATCAATTTGTCCCTATGTCAGGTTCCCCAGTAAATCCATTTTTTGCGCCTTTCGCACGATCTCGGCCACACAGCATCAGTTAGTACATTATTAGTAATTGCAAAATGTACGACAGGGTACTGTTCACGTAGGTCCGTTCCTCATTCCGAGCCTGCTTTGGATGTGATATTATCAATTTGTCCCTATGTCAGGTTCCCCAGTAAATCCATTTTTTGCGCCTTTCGCACGATCTCGGCCACACAGCATCATACTCCATTGGTTCGTGAGATGATCGTTCGCCACCCGCTTGGCCATCCCCATGGCCGCCTGGTATGTAGGGCGATCACGGCGACGTCGAAGAAGAGCTGACCACCTGGTATGTGAATCATCGAGGCTAGCGAAACATGTGGCAGAAGGAGTTACAGGATTTCCAGGAATTCGACAAGCTGGATGACGATATTTAAGGGTACTGTACATTAACGACGTTGAAAGGGACAGTGACACGCAGAAGGTCCCACAGGACGCGAGGTGCAAAAAAAAGAGGCCGAGGTACTATAACGGGATGGGTCGGACGGAACTTACCCGGAGGTGGTAGTTCCGAGATGGCCCAATGCCGTTCGTCGTACTTCTGTGCGAAGTTCTCCCGTTCATCATGTTGATCCTCCAAGAGTTGAATAACTAGGCATAGTGTGAAATGTACCCTTTCGTACATTTTGCAATTACTAATAATGTACTAACACTGTAGTTAGTACATCGTACTATAAATCACTGCTTTTTCACTAGTATTACTATGTACAGTGCACTAACAAACACTGTTCCTGTTTCGTACCAACTAGTACACTAGTACAGTGTACATATGTATAGTGTGCTAACGATTATTGTTCATGTTTCGTACCAACTAGTACACTAGTACAGTGTACATATGTATAGTGTACTAACAATTACTGTTCCTGTTTCGTACCAACTAGTACACTTGTACATTACTAGTATAAGAATAATTCATATTTGTACACTTTACTAAGCATTACTAGTACAAGAACAGTACCATTTAGTACACTGTACTAACTACAGTGTTAGTACATCATTAGTAATTTCAAAATATACTAATAGAGTTAGTACATTGTACTAAATCGGGGTCGAAATTAGTATACTTCACATAAATTGCCGTTCACGGCACTTTAGCTGCTTCCGTCTCGCACAGCTACATATGTGCAGTATTTACATAATTTTACAAACTCGAATCATATTTTGCAAATGTTTTCGACATCTTCAAATCCCAAAAATACTTTCGAGTCACATTAGTCATTTCGTGGACCACCAAGCTAATGACTTATCTGCCTTATCACGATAATTACTTTCTCAGACTTTTAAATTGAACTCGACACGAAAACGGTTTCGTAAGAGTAACACTGGAATCAAAATTTGGACGCTAGTTTTTCTTTTTCTTCTAATTTGGAGTAACATGTACATAAAAGTGTTTTGTCATGTTCGATTGTTGTGCAAGACCAAGCATAATTTGGGAACATTATTATGTTAGCCAAATTATTAAATATATTCTCACGTTTGTCCTAAACTTTTAACTTTGTTTCAATAAAATCTTTCTGAAAATTTTCAATTTTTCAAAAATTCAATTTTAATCCTCCAAGTTTTGAAAAATACCAAAAAGACATAAAAATGTCAGAAGAAGGTAATATTCTGAAACTTCTTCTAAATTGGAGTTCGTCGCATAGTCTAAGCAAGTTCCTTTGGAATTTGTAAAGATATAAATTTCCCGTTAACTCGGTTAACCATCTAATAGAACACAAAATCTTGAAATGAGAGACATCTAGCTTAACAAGTAAGAGAAATGATAAATAAAATGCTAGACTCTATGGGAAGATAAAGAGGTTTGCCAGTCGAAAAGTTGAAACTTAAAAGAAAAATTCCAAACACGGTCTCTTTTTGCTAATAGTGTAGATGAAATGTATAGGGAGTCAGCAGCCTCTTTCATTTTAGATACACGAAAATGATATGCAAATTTGAATTCACAAAGCGGTGAATTGACAAAAGATCTAATGAAAGCCTTAGATCTGGTAAAAAAAAACTCCAATTCATTTGAACAATGAGATGTTCAACGAACTGGTAATTATGAAGAGCAACATTTACGTGCCAGATTATCCCTTAAGAACAAAACAGGAATTCATTCCTAGAGATAATGTTCGAAAGCATATAATACCTAGTGCTTTTCTGGACATTATTTGTGAAAATTTGTATCCGAAATGATACATGAGTTGCTATTAGTAATTCAATTGACTGTCTCTACTTGGTTATTTTTCCCTAGATCAGTCTTTGAATTATGTGTTACCGCCTTCATGAGAACAAC